>VUQS01075419.1:0-30503 GCA_015108495.1 Heterochromis multidens
TTTCAGTCTACTAGATTATATGTCATGGTCCCTGGGTCTTGGACCCAGGGTTTTGAGTTCGGGTTAAACCATTATGTATTCTTTTGGATATGTTATGTTTTGGGTTCTGGTTTATATTATTTTGTATTCTGTATAATATGGTTTCCTTCTGCCATTCTGTTTCTCTAGTCTGGTCCTTGTGTTCTGTCTCTCTTCTGTTTCCTCAAAGTCTGTCATGTCTCCTCTGCCTGTGTCAATTCTCGTGTCTTGGTCTGCGTCCCTGTTCCCATGTCCTGTCTTATTTTGAAAGTCTCTCGGCCCTTGTGTGTGTCTTTAGTTTTGCTTCCTCTGCCTTGTTACCCCTGATCTGTTCCTGCCGTGTTCCCACCTGTTTCCCATCCTCTCGTTACCCTGTGTTGTATATAGTGTCTCAGTCTGCCTTTGCTCCTCGTCGTGTCCTCCCTCATGGTGTGTGTTTTTCCTGTCTGTTTTCTCATCTCAGCCAGCCAGCCAGCCAGCCAGCCAGCCAGCCAGCCAGCCAGCCCTGTCTCCTGTCCTGGTCAATTTTTGCATCGCCTTTTTCCAGCATCATTAAAGCTGTGATTTGGAGTTAATTCTGTCTCCGGAGTCCTGCATCTGGGTCCACTCTGTCTGCCACACTCTTCCGGTTCCCTGACAATTTGAGACGTTGTGTGTTTTGCTTTGCTGATGTTCCAGCACGAGACCACACTCAAAGTTGTAGTACTATAATTAATATTTACACTGTAAACCCAAATGCTCAAAGTAATGTGTAATAGGTTCTACTAACTTAAATGTTTTAAGTTCATTTTTGTGTATTTTGAGTTAATTAAATATTTTTGATTGGCTTGAATTATGCAGATTAATGAATCTCTGCATAAAAGTCAAAGTGTGACAATCTCCTGTGTGGAGTGTAGTTCTCTTGAGGACCAAGTGCAGAGGTACAAACAAAAATTGATCATTTATTGCTCATTGTCCAGAAGAAGCATAAAGTCCAAACTCATGAATTCTTGTAAACACAAGGAACAAAAAGCCAGGGAACCCAAAAACCCAAGCACAAGGAACACAAAACCAAAAATACAGCAACTACACAGCCAGGGATACGCAACATACACTGACACCACAACACTAAACAAAGGAACAACAGGACTATTTATACACACTGATGGGGGATTTGACACAGGAGGATAAATGAGACACAGCTGAACACAATTAACAACAAGTGAACACAATCAAGGAAAAACTGAAACCTACAAAGTAAAACAAAAAATAAACAGGAGACGTCTTGTCTTGTACACTCTATAATCCGGGTAAGGAAATTCCAGAACGTTAATTCTGTTCATCTGAACACAGACAAACAGAATCAACTTTCTGGGAACCAAAGAAGACCAATCATAACCTAAATAAAAACATTTGACAAGTACCGGAGAGGGAAATCTGAGGTAAAAACACAGAACGAGACAGAGGGAGGACGATGACAGAAATCTATAAATCCAAGAAACTGGGAAACACAAAGAACTAAACTAAATCTTAGAAAAACATCCAGTAAACAGAAACCAGAGACTCGATAAGGAAACAATATCATAATCTAAAAATTAAGAAATAAAAACAGTAATCCAAACTCTAAATACAAGAACAGAAAACCAAAGCAGAAACTCAAACTGGAATATATTTACTAAGAGTTTAAACATGAAAAAAAATTCTACTGGAATAAAGATGAGCACAAGAAGACTGAGGAAAAAACACTGAGTGATTTAAGACAAAGCAGATACAACCTCAATTACAACAAGAACAAAACTCTAAGCATCTCTCTAAGCAACTCTAAGCAAACTCTAACACAATAATGGAGGAAAACTGGAATCAAAAAACAACACTAACAAAAACTGAGAGCTCAAGAATAACAAAGAAACACCAAATAAATGAGAATACAAAACTCAAAGAACTGAATAAAACAAAATAGAAAAGAACACCAGGGAGACAAAACAATAAATAAGACACAAGGAACCAAATATAAATAATAAACTCTATAAAACACTAACTGACTAGAACAAAACTTAAAATCCTGGGACAAAAGCAAGAGACCATGACAAAATGTTCACTGTTCTACTGGAATGGGAACGAGTGAGCCCTGTCAGGCTGAGAAGGGTGTTATGCATTGTGCATATGCAATTATCCAGTGTACTAAAGTAAAATCAAGAAAGACAGGAGGAAGTGGATTAACAAAAACACCTGTCAGCTGCATTTGTACATTATTACTATGCATGTTGTTTGTATGATTTTTCTGTATTTGTTCAAATATATCTATTGTTAAGCTTCTCAAGTTATGTTTAATTTATCAAAACTGTGACACCATGAGTGCAGTGAGTTGATGACTATCACAGTGTTAGCACAGATACGAGTAAACGTAAAAATGAAGTCTGCAACCTGTAATGAGTCTGACTGGTTGAAAAGACATTTATGTTGAACATGGTCTTCTTTACAGTGCTGGGCCTCATGAAAAAACGGATTTTACATGAGATTCCTTGAAGTTTACTCACCATTATCTTCCTCTTTAACTAGGCTACATAAATTAAAAAAAAAAAAATACACATGAATAGCTATTGAATTTAAAGGGCATAAGGGATTCATAGCATCACGTTAGGAAAATATCTTGAGAGGGTGAGGCAGTTGTTCCTGCAGTTTGGCATCAAGATGAAGAAGTAATTGAGGTGAGAATGACTTGTATATGGACAAAGTAAGTAGCAGCTAGCTTGCCTTGTGAGCATCGATCTGGCACCTTCAGTTAATGAGCATTCAGGTAGGTGTAAGTAAAAGTATCAAGATAACCATCCGTTTCAGGAACTGCAATAAAACAGCACTGTTCCCTACAGATGAATAATACTTCATCCTCATTCGACACACCGTCACCCAGCATATTGTCAAAGAAGTCATATTTTAAAATCCATGGCAAAATATACAAATTGTGAAAAGAAAACTAACCTTCAACAATGCCTGGTGTCCATACAGAGTCTGGTGTAACTGCAATGAGAGGTGCTGCCAATCCTGCCGGGACGACCACAGGGGCCAGAGTTACAAGCACATCACCAGGGGTCTCTGGCAGTTCCATGTCTTTAGTGGCCTCCTGTGGTCCTGTGGTGCCTTCTGTTAGTGCCTGTTCACTGGTGGAGTAGTGCACTGGCAGATCTCTAGAGGGAGCTTCTGAAAAAATGGCGCTGGCAGCAGATGAGTCATTGTCTCCACTGCCAGAGTAAAAGCCACCGCCACTACTGCTTCCTTCTCCACTGTACTCCAGTGAGCCCTGACCAAGCTCCATAAACAGTGTGCCAGAGACCTCTGGTGATGTGTTTTCAGATATCTTTGTCATTAGATCCTCAGACAGGAATGTAATACTACCTTCTTCTCCACTTGTAGAGGACTCGTATCCAGAGAGTCCTGATCCTGACCCAGAATGAAAACTTGACCTTCCAAATCCAGACAAGTATCCACCACTTCCCTTTCCAGAACTGTAAAGTAAAAACCCAGATGCCTCCTCCACTCCAGAAGATGACCCTGTCAATTCAGTGAACCCTGAACCCAGCAAAGTCACACCAGAGAAAAACTCAAAGACCCCTCCAGAGGCTGAGGCACTGAGGTCACCACTGAGATCCCCACTAAGGTCACCACTGAAAATGCCTGATCCTGAAACGTCTCCAGAGCCACTGAAGAGGCCTCCACCAAGCTCATTGTATTTACTGGAGGTGGTTGCATCAATCAGTTCATCATCTATCAATAAGATCTGAGCATCTCCACTCCCTGAAAGCTCTCCTGACTGTCCACTACCACTTCCAGAGGAGAATTTGGATGGGAAACCGCTAAACCCAGAAAAATCCTGGCTGGTAATGAATGTCTCCCCAGAGCTGTCTATGGAAGAGCCACTTTCTGTAGAGCTGAAACCAGATCCAGACCAGGACACATCCCCGCTACCACTCAGCACTCCAGAGCTGACATCAGATGAAGGGAAGGTAAGGATCTCTGTGCTTCCCTCTCCAGCTTCTTGGAGTCCTCCTGAAACTGAGCCCTCTCCTGAGAGAGTGTGATCAATGCCTGAAAAGAGAACACTGATTGTAGATCCTTCTCTACTAAGTCCTGATCCAGAAACATCTGCACTGCTAGGACCCGATTCTCCACTGGGTAGGTCAGCACTTGCACTGCCAGCCAGGTCTCCAGAGCCAGACAAGTCCCCAGAGAAAGGGAGGTTTCCAGAAGCAGAGCCATCTCCAGAGGTAACCTGATCTCCAGAACCAGACAGGTCTCCAGAGCCAGATGAATCTCCAGAGACAATCTGGTCTCCAGACATAGATGGCTCTCCAGAACCAGGCTGCTCTCCTAATCCAGACAATTCTCCAGAGTGACCTCCAGAGGTGTTATCAACTACATCTATGTCTGCTGAGCCTGAACCAGAGCCTGAAGTATCCACATCGATGGGAGGAGAGATGGAGGGAACACCTGAAAACAGAAATAAAAGCTGAATCATTGGAAACAAAAGGAAACTGTTAATAGGTAACAAGTAATCCATTCATGATCTGACTGAAACTCACCAGGTCTTAACAAATCAGTAACTGATGTCAGGTTTAGTAGAGCCTCCTCAATATCTGTGATGTTCAGTCCAGTTTCATTTGCAATAAGCAGAATGTCAGCTGCAATGATTAGGCAATGAGACAGAATGATGATGATAAACCAGAGGTATAAGGTATAAATCATAATTGATAAGAAGCTCTATGTTTTCGAGAAAGACAAATGGGATTTTTTTATGAGTATCAAAGAATGTTTTTTTCTATCCCCTGGTTGCCAAAAATTGGGAGAATAGTTTTAAAAAGCAAAGGGTCAGGGAATAGTGTTCTGGGTAGTTAGACCTCAGAGGGTTAATGAATTATGAGGACATTCAGAATTAGCCTGTTAGATAGCAACAGTTGATCTGTGTTTACCTCTGAAACAATAAGCGTCAAATCTGGCATCAAGTTCAGGATAGCCAGTCTGGTTGGGGTGATTGTACACAGTGTGCACTCCTATTTTCCCTGCTCCGCACTCAACACGTGGGTTGTTGATGGGATAACGCACACTACGATCTAGTAGCCAGCCTGCACGACACTTGTCAAAACCCATTTTCCAGGCTGCGTAGAGATGTCCTGTGGAGGCCAGTACAGCATTCTGCTCTTGACAGCTAAAAACAGCCTCATTGTAAGTGAAACCTTCAGCAGCTCTGACATGAAAAACCTCTCCTGTGGAGCAGATGAGAGAGATGACAGTGAAAAATAAAATAAAATAAAAAATTTAGACTTTATTATAAAGCCATAACTAACAGCTTTAGTAAGAAGTTAACAATTTTATCACCTTTGAGCCTGTCAGTGTAGCAGTACACATCATATCTCTCATGTGATGGCCTCAGACCATAGGATCGCACCCCGGGTTGATCCTCCAGATTTCCAGCACACCTTTCTCGAGGGAAAACAATTGGATACCTACACAAGAGCAAACAATATGCTATAAAACCTTGTTTCAGATAGGAATCTCTTCAATTGCTGTGAAAATCCATTCCAAATTTACCTTACGGTCTGATCCAGTAGCCAACCTGCATCACACTGCTGATATCCAGCTTCATATGCTGCCTGTAGCTGCTGTGGAGTGGCGATGGAGCCTCCAACACTCTGGCAGGCTTGTTGGGCCTCAACAAAAGTGAAAGCATAGCGGCCGGCAGCTGAGCGGTAATGGAAGACCACACCTGTATAGGAAACAGGAGAAATTCCTGCGGGGTGGAATCATTTTTACTTATTAGGAACATCATTATTAGGGACTCTCACTGGTCCTTCTTCAGTAATTATAACATGCATCAGCAGTTCAGTCACTGACCAGTTGGAGGTATCACAAAGTCTTTACTTGGCTCCCTGCCTACAGCCGGCTGTGCTGTGGCTGGCTCTATCAGGTCAGTGATGAGCTCAGTGATGTTTGGTGGCTCAGGCAATGGCAGCTCGGTGGGGCTTTTTGTGTAGGTGAAGTCCACATTAGTAGGCTGCATAGTCTCCACCTCTCCACCAGCCTCACTCTCTGTGGTGGTCCTCCTGAAGAACACCTCTGGGTTCTGCGTCACTGTGGTAACACTCAGCATGCCACTTCCCTCCTCTGTGATACCTGAACCTTCTTCATCAGAGGACTCTGAAGGTGACAGAGGAAAGAGGTTACCTTGCTAGCTCCAAAGTTGGCCTTTATTAAGAGTCTGCTAGGGACGCTGGTTTAATTCACTGAGTTAATCAAGCAACCCATATGCGGTAAGGCTAATGCATAGGCCTGGGTTTGAATCTGCCCTGAAGCCTTTAATTGCATGTCTCCCCCCTGATCTTTGGTTAATGTCAAATCACATACTGTAAGTGCCCCCGCTCTGTAATGTAAGTGGTCTGCCACTTTGTGGCTTAGTTGCTGTGGTTTCTTAGCACTTCTACTTTGCAAAGGGGGAAGAAATTTCACAAACTGAGTTGTTGCAAAGGTGGCATCCTGTTACTGCACCACACTCAAATTCAGGGAGTTCTTTAGAACAACCCAGTCTTTCACAGATGTTTGTAAAGGCAGACTACATGGCTAGGTGCTTGATTTTATAGAATTTTTGCAGTCACGTGACCACATGTCACACATTTTCACATGTCCAAAAGACTGTGAAAAGTGGGAGACAAAATGGAAAGGGAGCTTGTTTGTCTTCAGAGTAAAAGTTGTTCCTCAGCACGACAGCTAACACATTTCAAAAGGTCCAACTTTGAAGGTAAACGGTCCCTGTTTCTGGTTTGTGTCAGCATCTTCCGTACAAACTACAGGCAACTGAGGCAAGCTGGTAGCGACCAAAAGAGTTGCAAGGAGGTTTTTGGTTCAGAACCATCTTTGTAACCAATTTCAGTGACAACCAGTAACCTCCAGAAACCACTCGCCAACCAGTTGGAGAATACACATTGTTCCCTTGTGACTGGTGGTTGTTCTCTCTCGAGCAATGTGCCCATGATGCCACGCTACAAGAAACCTCTATATCCCTGTGGCAATGGAACTAAAAACACCTGAATTGAAAAATTAAGAGGTATGGCCCAATACTTTTGTCCACTTAGTAGGTACTAGTAATATCCAAATATTTCAATCACATGTAAAATCTGGCACTTTCCAGTATTACTCTGTTGATTTCCCACCACCACCTCCAATGCTTGGTATTGCTGCCATTTCACATTCATTCTTTATGTATGTCTCTTTTTAACGTTGGTCTCTAAGTATACAAAGCTATAACTAGTGAAAATATAGATGTATATGCCTTTATTGTCTCCACTCTTTGTCTAAATGATAGCCTACCTGTGTAACAGAAGGCGTCATAGCGAGACTCAGGCAGAGGGTATCCTGTCTGGTTTGTGTGAAGATAAACAGTTCGCACCCCCAGCAGCCCCCCTCCACACTGTGGCCAACGAATGTTGATAGGATAGCGGACGCTCCTGTCTCCAAGCCAGCCAGCATTGCAGACATCCATCCCTCCCTGCCAGGCCAGGTAGAGCTGACCCGTAGTGGCCAGCTGAGCACCCTTATTAGAGCACGCCACCACAGCCTCAGAGAAGGTGAACCTTTCTGCAGTAGCAGTGTAGAAAACTCTGCCTGTCTCAGATAAAAAGGTTTGTAAAAAAATTAAAGAGTAAATCTATGAAAGAATGTGTTTAAAATGCAATAAAAGTCACTGCGGTGTACCTGTCATCTTCTCAGCGAAGCAATAAACATCATAAGTCTCATTGAGATCCCTCACTCCATAAGTCCTGACCCCAGGCAGTTCTTCTTTGTCACCATAGCAGTTCATACGAGGACTGTGGATTGGGTACCTGTGGTTAAATAAAATAATGTAAATAAGAATTTGTGACTTCAAATTGAAATACCATATGTCTTTCAAAAGAAACTAGACTCATCTAACCTTTGTTGCTGTACAGAAACTTAACACAAGCACATTCTTCTCCTTTCCACATTATCCTTGCCTGCTTGGCCTCTGACTTTGACTTTCAGACCGCACAGTTAGTTGATGCCACATTTTTCCTTGAATCCACAGTGAAGTGTTTTAAAAACACATAAGTTGAGACCAGGCAACAGACTGGAAAAGTTGTCTAATGTTAAGAAAACACTCAGTGGAACATCTTACAGCTAATTAGGTTAATTTGTAAACATGACTGGTTAGACAAGAAGAACATCCCAGAGAGGCTGAGTACTTCACAAAAGTGTGCATGGGGAGAGGTTTCTCACTCTGAAAGACTGTGTGGGTAAATAAACAAATAATATTTCTAAAAATACCATTGCAAGTAATTTGGGGATTTCATTATCTACCATACATAATATTATCAAAACCTCCTGATAAATCTCTGTAAGGCAAGGCTGAAAACTCTTACTTAATGGCTTTGATATTCAGGCCCTCAGGCAGTTCTGCATTAAAGGCACACATGATACTATAGTTGAAATTACTGTAATGAAACACCTCTGAAAACCAGTCATTGAACACAGTTTCTCCTTGAATCTACAAAAGTCAAGTTAAAACTTTACCATGTAAAAAAAACAAAAAAAACCCATCAGATTTATACAAGATAATGAGATCCAGAAACTCTACATGCTTTGGGCCCCAGCTTATTTAAGATGGACTGAGGTCAAGTGGAAATCTGTGACACTGGTATACCATTAAAAATCTGAAAATCCTTTTGGAAACTATGGAAGCCATGTGCCCTGCTATAAAGACGAGAGGGACCACCAGGTTTATTACATACCCACTGTGATATGGGGGTGCATTAGTGCACACAGCAAGTGTATCTTATACCCATATCTGTGAAGGCACCATTAATACTAAACTATATATTTTCTTCTTTCGGCTGCTTGCTTTAGGGGCCACCACAGCAGATCATCTGCCTTCATCTCACCCTGTCTCTAGGATCCTCCTTTGTCACACCAACCCTCTGCACGTCCTCCTTCACTACATCCATGAACCTCCTCTGAGGTCTTCTCCTTTCTCCTGCCTGACAGCTCCATATTCAATATCCTTTGTTCAGTATATTCACTATCCCTCCTCTACACATGTACAAACCATCTGAGCCTTTTTAACTTTGTTTCCAAACTGCTCAACCTGAGCTGTCCCTCTGATATACTCATTTCTAGTCCTGTCCATCTTGGTCCATTGACAATCTCCCAGTGATAATAGGAGCATTAGGAGCTGTAACCCTCAAACTGGAAAAGTGGCTCGACATCAGAGGTCTCTGTCCTAAAGAGTGCAGTCCTAGAAACAATAATTTCTGACTTCTCAAATTTGGGTATAAAAACATGAATTCAGTCATTTTTAGTTTTAAACCAGTTTTTGGCAGAATTTTAAAATATTTGTGTTTTCTTGTTTTTATGACAGGTGGTCTAATAAATTTGTTAAGCACTGTATTTAGGAAATAGAAATAGTAAGGAGTTGCAGCCCCTGATATAAGAGACTGACCTGACTGTGTGATCAGAGAGCCAGCCAGCGTCACACTGATGGAAACCATCATTGTATGCTGCTTGGAGCTGTTCAGGTGAAGCCATTACTGCACTATTCTGGGTGCACGCTGCCTTTGCCTTTTCAAAAGTCAAAGTGTAGCGTCCCATAATGGCCCTGTAGTGGAACACAATACCTGGAGAGACAAAAAGTCGTATAACAATAAGAACGACTGATTGTGTGATGTGACCAAAAAATAAATATAATATGTGATCATGATTATGCTTTCATCTTGTCTGAGAAAATTAAATCACTTCTTGTAATCACATATATTGTGCAGAGTTTTGGCAATTTATGTCAAATAGATAAGACCCACATGTATTAGGCAACTAAAACACTATCAGATACATAAAAAATCAAAAGAAAAGGTATCAACTCCAGCTACCTCACAGACTTCATGTGTCACTTCTTTAACAGTTTATTTGCATACCTTGAACCTGGACATGGACGATGTCGCGGCTGTCCTCGATATCATGCTGAACCTCACAGCGATACACTCCCGTGTCACTGGAACGTAGCTCAGATATCCTGATGCTAGCATCTGTTGGGGTCCCAGGATAAGCCACCAGCTGAACTCTATCCTTGTAGTTCTCAGTGATACGCACCTCTCCCTCCAAGGCAACGAGGATGGTTGTGACCTTTTCTTTGGTGACGAGGCTCCATTTGATGCGATGAGACAGGGGAGCAATGGTGGGAGCTCCAGGGTCTTCAACAGTGTGATCCTACATGAGAGGCAGCATCATTCATAATCAGTTTGTTTCCTGGGTTTACTGATACGTACATATATCTAAGATAAAGTAAAATGACTTATGCTGGCTCTCCATCAAAACTTCTGTTACTTTATTAGCTCACAAAGCGACTCTATTCCCAAACCCTGTACTACAAAATCAGTGAGTAGAAGAAGCAATGTTGTTTTGATGTCAGTTCTGCTGAGATTACTAATGATGTCTTTTTGCCTTTCACATTCGCCTTATACATGAAAAATCCCCAGTTTAACTCTGGGAGGACACACAGGCCCAATCTATCCCAGCAGTCACTGGGTGAGAGTCGAGGTACGGTAAATTGCTAACACTAATGCAGTCCAGAAACCAATGATGTCAAGCTGACTATGTCCTTCTTTTATATACAGTCTATATACACAATGGCACACAAAACAAATGTGTAGTTTGTAAGTACACACCTCAAAATAGCAGGGTAAAAGCAGCGTTCCCCCCAGCAGAGGACGCTGTGGATCCTCCAGAGGAATGATCACACTCAGTACATCCTCTGGATCTGTGAAGGACAGAAATGCACACAATATGAAGAAAGAAAACAACACAAGAACTCCATCTAATCTGAAAATGTACTCACAGGGATTAAAATGTTGTTGGACTGCTACATACTAGTGCTGACTGATGAGGAAACTGAACCGAAAATATAAGATGCACTTCTTACCCATAAAGGACTGCTCCTCATAAATATAATCAAATGTTGCTGAGATGACAGTCAGATACAAAGACGACAGCACTGTCCACCTGATCATATTTATCCTGAAAAAGAAAAAAAAGAAAATTAGCATGAATACAATTATGAATCAAACTCATCATCACACTCAGATGCCATCTAATGCTGTTTTACCCTGTAGGTCTTATTAGTAATCTGTCATCACATTACCTTACTGAATGTGAAAAGGTTGATGATTTCTCATAAGTAACAGCTATGCTTCAAATCATCGTTGGATATTCAAACGCTTTTTAACTGTGTGTGTGTGTTCTATGAGTTTCCTTGTTGAAATCTGGCTCAAAAATCACAACTTTCTGTCAAATAAGAATAAGAATAAGAATAAGAATAACTTTTTTGATCCCAAAGGGAAATTCGTATGTCTGACATGGCTCATCTGGTAGTTGTATGAGAATTGTAAAGCCTGATGGTTGTGGGTACGAATGATTTTCTGTAGAGAGGAGTCTTCCAGTTGTGGCCTGATCTGCCAAATGGTGGTAAGGCAGCAGCTCTGTAAGCTTCTTTGACATTGGTGTACAGCAGATCAAGAGTTTTATTTTCTCTGGTAGGACAGTCAACAAATTGTGTGAATCGAGTCAGGTGGGAGGAGAGGGGAAACATGATTGAGTGCCTCTGGATGTTTAGTCTGTATCCTAGCAGACTAAACATCCAGAGGCACTCAATCATGTTTGAAATCAAATATGAAAGAGATTAAAATTACCATATCTGAGACTATGAATATTCACAGAAAACTCACTGAAATGCAGCCATAAAGTTTCCTCTATTCATTCAGTTTAGGTTTGATTCACTAATTTTAATACTAATTTTGTGTCACAAAATGGCTCAGGGTCACCTGATCCAGCCCCAACTATAAGCTTTATCAAAAAGGAGAGTTTGAAGCCTAATCTTAAAAGCAGAGATGGTGTCTGTCTCTTAAACCAAAACTGGAAGATGATTCCTGTTGTGGAAATTTGTTAGTTATTATTAATCTCTGGCTCTTTTGTCCTGTCCTCCTCCCCTCACCCCCAACCAGTCACAGCAGATGGCTGCCGCTCCCTGAGCCTGGTTCTGCCGGAGGTTTCTTCCTGTTAAAAGGGAGATTTTCCTTCACACTGTCGCCAAGTGCTTGCCCATAGGAGGTTGTCTGATTGTTGGGGTTTTCTCTGTATTATTGTAGGGTCTTAACTTACAATATAAAGCACCTTGAGGCGACTGTTGTTGTGATTTGATGCTGTATAAATAAAATAAAATTGAACTGAATTAATAGAGAGAGCTCAATGCACATTGGTTTACTGCATATAGACATGAGAGGTCTCCACAGCAAGAAGGGCAAAACGTAACTAGACGGTCCAGCTTTTATACAAGTCCAGAAAGCATGCAGGGTTGTATGCAACAGTTCCAGTTTGACAAGCCTTATCTGTGACATAGTCATATTTCTAATTGGCACCTTGGGTGTGCTGCTCAACCGACTTGCAGGTTTCAGTTGTATACAATATGTCAAAGTAAAAACAAGAGAACTTAACCTAAACTGTTGAAGAACAGGTCACGAGTCAAATAAGGCCATGAATGTGCCTACTCCACTCCATGGCCTGAGTGTGATATTTTTGAAAACTGTAGAAACTACAAATAAGCCTGCACTCTGATAGCAAAGTGCTCTATTGGGAGAGTGTGGTACTATGAGGATGTGATGGGTTCTGATGATTTATTTGAATGAGAGAAGAAAGGTTTCAAATTCTGAACTTCTTTTGTCTCTGATAATGAGTACACATATTATAATAGTTAAAAATACTTAAACTAACACTAAAAATAAAATTAAAAATGTCTCTAAATAATAAAAACTAAACCAAACCAACAAAACTCACTCTGAAAACTAATTGTAACTTCTCTGAACTGATAATAAAAATTCAATTAAAAAAAAAAATCTCATGACTAAATACAAAGCTATACTAACTATGGCTTACACTCTAAGTCACAACAGTATACATTTTAATATTTACTACTTTAATTACTTTAAAATCTCTTTTGCCATGAGCTCCCTGCTTGTTGTTGTTTTCTGCTGGTAAAGTAAAGGAAGTTAGTGAACAATGGTAATAAATCTATTTTTACAACTGTATGATCTAACTGCACGTGAAAAATTTACCACAGTTTTTTTGTCCATCTTTTTCCACCCGTGTCATAATGCAATTTTGTACTTAAAAGTCTGCCAGCAAAAGAGAAACTTTCTTTAAACCCTTCAAAACCAGGAGGGTTGGTGTTTGGACTAAGTGACAGCTCATTAGCAGCTGAGTTTGGTGTGAGTGGTGCTGGTGGCCAGCTCCACACTGCATTCATTCAGCCACTGTGGTAAGGTCCACTCCCAGAGAGACTGGGGCCCATAAGACCAGATCTGTTCCCCCTGAAACCTGTATTATGGCAGCTCTGACGACACCAGGGCTATGTAAACAGCACGCTGGATATTCCAGAGTCCGCCCTTTCCATCACATCCTAACACTGCTCACATTCAGGCAGGAGACTAGGACAAGAGTGAGACATGATGGAAGGAGGCCAGACAGGGCTTTGATCCTCACCTGGACAACTATTTTTTTAATCTTTTCTTTATATGAGGCAAATTTGTCATGTGACAGACCACGTTTAAAAACGTAATGTTGTTAAATGTGATGATTGTGTTGTAGTCTCAATTCAACCATGGGAAGAAATTACAGTGGAAGATAAGGTGGTCTGGATCCCCTTTTTATAGGAAAAACACCATTGTACTCTTTAATGAATTCTGTAATCATAAGTAATGTTAAAATATGGACTGAAAGTTCTCATTTCAGTGATAGATGCATCTTTAAATTTAAAAAAATAGACTCCTCCTCATATGTCCTACAGTGGTTTGGTCCACTACCTGCCATTCCCTAACTGCTTTACAAAGGTGAACTTAAAGGCTATAGTTCAGTAGTCCTTTTCCAAATGACTTTTCCTTGACCTTAATGCTAAATGCTAATTGTAAAGGCTGCAATAAAGCTTCAAATGGAACTAATCCAAACTGAATTACGGTAAACCATAAACACACTGGAGGTAATACAGGAAGAATTAAAGCAGCTTTTATTTGGAGAATTGGACCAGCTCTTATTATGGCTGAACTGCAAATACTTCTGAGTCACTTCACTCAGTTAGGAACCTTCCTAAGCCAAGTTTGACTGTTCAACTGTAACCAAAGGATTTGTGACACACTGTCCTTCACTTCCACTACTCAGTCCTCTGGTTAAGTCTGATAATATTTCTCGGTATATGCTCTGTCATTTGCCCAAAAGCATACACATGCAAGCGCTGAGGCACCCATTGAGCGTGTAAATGGACCACATTCTTTCATCTTCAACAAAATGATCAGAGAGGCTGTTCTCACTGGTATTACAATAAATTTTAACATCTAGGCATGTATGAAAACATTTTAGCAGAGTTAGAACTCATTTGTAAGTTAACTAGCCAGTTAACACTTAAGATGATATACTATGATCTGAAAGTAAAGTACTTCCAAAAGAAAAAGGAGAAACATGCAGCACTTTGAAAAGCAGAAATGCTACCAAGATTTGAAGGGTTAGTGAACTTGAGCTATTTAATGCCAATGTTCTGCTGGCCTGAGCGTGTTAAAAAGTGTTAAAAAAAAAGATGCCCCAGACACCATGAGTTTTTAAAAACTACACTGTGGACATAGTGACCTCTTACACTTTGATTTTAAGCATTTATGAATTTTAACAGTCCTTTCTTGAACATCTTTTTCATATGTGATATAAAAAGAATGAATTTGACTAATGTGTCTAGTTTTACTTGGCATAACACAAGACTAAAAAAAAAACTATTATTCTTATTCATGTTCATGACTTTGGCATCTTGCTGGTATACTATCAAGCAAATGTAATGTCACATTTTCTTTCTTTATTTATAAAATTATGGGCTAATACTTATAACATGCTTTTATTTGAGTTATTTATATTTTATTTTTGTCAGGGCTGTTTAAATGTTTAATTAAATGTGATCCAGAGATACTGAGCATCAAGCATAATAAAAAAAACATCTTAACACATCTTAAATTTGTGTAAATGCCTTCTTTTTTGCATAAATGATTTCCATAGTGAAGATAACATTAAATATAAATATGCAGGTCAGCTCCAGAAGACACAGTAGAGTTTAACTTATCTGAGTTTTTCGCATTAAAATATATCTAATGTCACAGGTATTTTTTATTATGTACATAACAATGGGTCAGATTAAAATTAAGAATTCTTTGTGAAAATATGGTTTAAATAAAAGCCCACAAATAAATTCTATACATGACTAAATGTTCCCCCATCCTTCACCAAAACAAATCTATGCAATAAAGAAAATCACTCACCGGTTGTAGAAACACTGTCACACCTGTGGCTGTCAAATTCTTCTTCACTGCTGTATTTCTTCAGTTCAGATGAGCTCCAAGCTGCCAGGTTGAGAGTTTAAAAGTCCCGGCAAGGAGCAGAAGCAGAGAGCTCAGGATGCTCAGCTGTGTGCAGAGGAAAGAGCCTGGAACCAGGTCTGGCTGTCAAACCTCAGAGGGACACACCGCCGACAAGCTGCTCACATTGAAGTATGAAGGGTTCTGATACCTGCTTTCAAAATAAGAGCAGATGGTGACTTAAACTATTTCTCAGAGGGAGGGTTGCTGGTGAGGACGTTTTTTAGCCACAGGAACATAATTTTGAAGAATTGATGAAAACCTCTTGAAGCAGGATTTATCTCTGAAACTCACAGTTTAGTTATAATCAGACATTTCACTACGTACATTTTTTACACTAATCAGTGGATTTCATTATGAATGTAATAGAAATATAAGAAGTTGATATGATGATAAATTAAAACCTACAAACTATCCCACATGGTTTTGGACACATAGTATGTCCCCTTAAGATGACAAAACAAGTAAGAAAATATTTTTTTAAAGAACTGTTTTTGCTGTTAGATCTTAAAATGGTGTAGACATTACTATTAATCAATGCATAGTCTGTCAAATTTCATTCAAGGGATCAAAGAGCTTATATATATATATATATATAAAAAAAAATAAAATAAAATGCCATTTACCATTGGTACAGAATATATATATATATATATATTCTGTACCAATGGCAAAATAAAAAAGTGGCATGGTTATAAAGAAGAAATGTTTTTGTACATACAGTATCTGTCCCATGCTTTTATTTTGAAGGAAATGCTGTGATTTTTTTGGGGGGGGATTCTTGACTTATTCCATGGGTGTGTAGAGGGAAAAAGGGTGGCGCTGGGAGGATGTGTAGCATCCCACCTACTTGGTAGAAATGAGGTAATGATCTTCTTCAGCTAATATTAATAATCAGACTTGTTTATTTGAAGCAGTGTCTCACAGATGAACTATAAAAAAAAATGTGTGGGTAGTTCTGAGTCAAATATCTCCTCTTATGTGGTCCCAAACTAAAATAAAAAGGCTGAATCTTTCACAGAATAGGATTCATAATAAAAAAAAAGAAACTAAACTTGTAATCAAATAATGTGGTTACTGATAATTTTTGGCCAAAGTGCAACAGATTTCACATGGTTTCTACTCTGTTGTCCTGATACCAACTCTGGACTCATTAATGGACCTTTCCATCAGGCCTCACCCCCTCCCTCTCTCTAGCTGTTTGATTTCACTCCTGAAAAAGTAAAAAAGAACCTCCAAACTAGGGACAAAGCTGCTCTTTCAGTGCTCATAGGGCAGGAAACAGAAGTTACAGAGCATTCACATGGCTAAAGTGTTGGTGCCACTGATACAAATGAAGCCTACTTCACTCGTGATTGGAATCTAGCTTGAGTTTAAGTGCAACATAATGATGGTAATTCTCTATTTCCTTCAGCAATACACATTTAAATTATGATTTTGACAGTTTCTTTGTTGCCCGGCTCTGCTTGTTTTCTCACTCGTTCTCCTTATGAATGCTCTGATGGGAGGCTGATAGGATGCAGAAATGGGGGGAATGGCCTCACTGGATTTAAATCTGAATAGTGTACTGTAACCAGACTGCCTGAACGTAGCTTCAAAGAGGAGTAGGAGGGGGCCCTGGTTGCTCCTGTATGGAGTGTCAGCAGTTGTTCCATATTTCCTCCACAATGTTTAGAGTTTCCCAATTTTAGGCTATTTATCCAGAGTTTATGGGATGAGGTGTGTCTACAGGGTGGGCTATTTATACTTGAACCAGAGTGAGGTGAGATGACCAAACTGTTAGACAAACTAAAAAAAAAAAAAAAATCCCCACCTCAGCAAGCTGTCAACAAACCAAAAAACTGTTTTTGTGTTGCAGTGACATAAGAATAATGGTAAAGTGTGAGTTATTCATGCACCTGTGGCTGTAACAGGCAGATTATTTGTGTCTCTAATTCTTTGGCCTCCATCCACACACACCACATGATGGATCGATGACAGAGTTTCAGGTAAATCCTTGAGGATCAGGAGACATTTAACTTTATTCATAAGCTTCTTTCACTACAAAGGCCACCTTCTGAACAGGGCTGTTGTCTGAGAGTTGCATGACACAGAGTACAAGAATTTTCTTTGTCTTTGCCTCGCTGTTTATGTATTCAACAGAGTGAATTTAGGGATTGCACCACTTTGCTGAGACTGAAATTAAACTTAGCAATCTAGTGCAATCTGACACAACAGCTCTGCCACAAATTCACCTTTTATTCTCAATTTTAAATATTTTCTGTCACATATACTGGATGTTTCAAAGTTTCAACCCAGCAAACCCTCTGTTTTGTCTTTTGGGGCCCCTAAATGTTTCGTTCTTTTTCTTTTTTGTTGGTTTTTTTTTTGAGTGAGTGGCTCCATAGTGCAGTGGTTTACACAATTTGCCTAACAAGTGAAAAATCCAGCCTGGAAGGAGACACAAATCCTCTGGGTGTTAAATATGTAGTACTACATGCTGTGGCGACTCCTTGTGAATAAGGGAGCAGCCGAAAGTAGCTTGTTTTTTTTCTTTTTGGTGGTGGCAATGTACCATGGAGGACATGTGGACTCCGCACTGTGGGGTCTGGGTGGGCAGCCCACTGCGGGCCCCGGTACCGGTGTGAAATACCCTAAATTTACAACACTGCGGGGCCACACCCCAGTAGGGTGGGGCCCTAGTATGGCAGTCCACACCTAGAGTGTGGGCATACTGTGAATATGTTGCAGGCCTACAATTGGCCCACTGTGGGTCCCTCTGGGCACCTCACAGTCAGCCTACATTACGGACTGCCCCACTGGTGCCCATCTGTAATCGGAAAGCCAGTCGTTTGATCCCCAGCTCCTCCAGTCTGCATGTCGAAGTATCCTTGGGCAAGATACTGAACTCCAAGTTGCCCCCAATGCATTCATCAGTGTGTGAGTGTGTGTGAATATTAGCTAAAAGCAGCTAGGCTTAGAAAAAAGTTGCATGAATGTGTGTGTGAATGGGTGAATGAGGCATGTAGTAAGAAAGCGATTTGAGTGCTCAAATTGAGTAGAAAAGCTCTATATAAGTACCAATTCATTTACCATGTATGAGCTTTGTAAGAGAAGAAATAATAGTGAAGCTAGTGATCTATGAATGTACATCACCAACTGAAGATAGTGAGGTCAACTGTGTATTATGTTAAAATATTGCTAGTTTTCAGTGCTGCTGCATAGCTTTTGTAAAATGGGGTGGTGGAGGGACATGCAGGGTTAGAGTCAAGAGCTTGCCAGAGGTGCCCAGACTAAATCTGGCCAACCCCTCTGGGAACTCTGCACAATCAACAGTGAAACCTTTTAACAGCTACCCACATACTCATAGAACTGAGTTATAACTACTAATTTTCTAGCAGAACATCACATCATAATTTTTTCCAAAGCCAGAGAGAAGAGGATTCCAGGTGAAGGCTTGTTCAAAAACAGCCAAGCTACATAAAAGCCAAGGGTATCACTTAGACTGTTTTTTAACATGACATAATCTCTAGCTATCAAGTGTAACGTGCCTTGGCCCGCCTCTTCGAGTGATCACACTACTCAAACGAACTGGACTTTGGGGGTCAAATGCCCTTGAGCAAATTACAGATCGTCTAGTGTGAGTACACCCTTGGTCTGTGGAGGTTGTAGCCACTCCTGGCCATTTCATTGCTCTGCCTCTGCCCTACACCACTTCATCCATGTCAAAAAAAAGTCCAGAGATGAACCAGTAGGTTCAAATGTTCACGTGGTAAATGTTTTGAATTTGACACATCGTAGAATAAATTTCACATCAAAAATATATTTTAAAAAAATCAAAGTTTCATTAAAGTGGCCTTACTTTGCTACTTCTCATTGTTTGTCTGTGTTATGGGAAATAACCATCAGCCTATTTTCAGCAGTAAAGCCCTTAAATGAAGTTTTCTTAGGGTTATCGTGCTGTTTATTCATTTTTCTGTTGTATTTGTTTTTAATTCACTCTGTTTTACCTGACACTGCTCAAAAAAAGAACAAAGAAAAAGCTGGCAAAGCTCACCTTTCCTAAATCTCACGAATATTTTACTTCAACACAGACACAGTTATTATGGGTCCTTCTTGGTTGTTCTGCCTGCAGGGATTTTCTAAGTTGATGGATTTCTAGCTACTTCCATTTGAACTTTTGAGACCTGAAAAGTTTTAGTCAGGAAGTCTGCCCCCCAGTGCTGAAAGGATTTTGTTAGAAACCTCCCTGGAGAACTTCTGCTGGAAGCACAGCATGTTTATTTTTTCTTGCAATGTGGAAGAGTGGATCTAAAACAAATCTCTCGTTGGAGTCTAAAATTTAATCGGGACAAACAGAACAAGCTAAATTTGACATTTCATGCTTATTTGGGGATTTTTTTTTTTAGGAATGGAGGCATTGCATAGTTTACAGTTTCAAGCTTAAAAGGAAAACCAAATGCCTGGATGAACTGACTTTGGCCACTGAGTTTGTAATACACAGGAGCACAAACTATAGTAACCAAGCCAAAAAAAAAGAGAGTGTTTGGTCAGTGGGGATACATTTATTTAAAAAAAACGAGGTGCACACCACGTCGACATGAAAGGAAAGGTTTAGTTAAATTTAGCTTAGTGTAGTTTAAATCCAAGAAAAGCAAAAAGAAAAGCAGAGAAGCAATTCTTTACGCATTCTTTAGACAAACACTAAGAATAAGACCAAGAAACCAAGGATCAATTATTGATTATTATTGTGTTGACACAACTCATTTGCCAAGTCAAATGTTGTTGTATATGCACAAAGAGCACAGGAAACAGGGTTGTTAAATGATGCAATACAGCCATCAAGTTCTAAACACATTTATGGCCACAACAGGATGACACATTACCTACTGGTACTTATTTTCTGGCTTCCTCCTCAAGTACCACTAAAATAATAGCCATAAATATTCATCAAGTAATTATGATTACTTATTTGGTACACTTAGGCTTGTTATTCAGCATTTTACATGACTGTATGATATCTATTAAAGTGCTATCTTCATAACAATCACCTTTTATTGTAGGGAAATCTAAGAAGAAACACGAAAATCACAACTTTTAGATTTTTGCACTTGCTTTTTTTCTTGCTTTTTTCCCCTTTTTTTTGCTTGAAGGAGACCCCTAATGTGCAGTTACAGTTTTCTCAGCCAATACACAAACTTAAACTCACAAATACACATCTACCTTTCTCTGTAAAAATTAGACTGATTACTTCACCTGTTTATAGTGTTTCTCACAGAACAGTGTGTCCTGTAGAGGACAGATGTTCTTCTCAGGAGCAGAGCCAAAAACACAGCTAATAAAAGACAATATCCTCCCTCAGCCAGACCACTGCTAGGTCCACTCCCAGAGTCAGCGATTGCTGCGATACTCTATCAAGGCACTACTGTTGAGACATGTGCCCCCACCCTTTGAAAGAAGTCTTGGAAGTGTTTTATATGACTTTCTGACACCAAACTCATTGAAGTGGGTCAAACAGGACGTGTTTACAGATGGTGGTAAAACAGCTTAAAGCTGCTATAGCTTCTTGATAAAAGGAGTCCTTTGAATAACTAGCACACTTTGCACCTGCACTGTTAAAGTAACCTAAAAATTTCAGGTAATTTTAGAATGAGATCAGCAGTGGGTATCCACCATGATTTGCTCACTGATTTCAGGCCTGGCATCTTAAAACTTTGTTCTTTTTGTTTTTATTAAGCCATAAAGTACAGTATTTGGAAGTGAGAGTGGAGTGCTAAGTTAGCAAGCTGCATCCATAAAATAAATGGTGCATTGCACAGACTAAGTAAGATACAAATACAGAAAGTTTCTCCCACAATCTGTATTTGTTATATAATTCCATAAAAATATAGTCAAAAGACACCGATACCCAGGAAAATACTCAATACTGTTTTTTGATACCATTTTGACCCCATCCTGCAACAACAGAAGTAATGGCAGAGAGGTCACATCTTAAAAAAGTTAACTTCTTCATTTTCACCTAATTTTCCCAATAATAAGTTAGATTTAACAAAATAAGTATTTAAGATTAAGTTTAGAGGTTTTATTCATTTAACAAATGATTTAGATCATTTCATTACAGATCATGAAGTTAAAATATATTTTAGAACCTACTAATAAACAAAGGGTACAACAATCCCTAACACATCTAAATAATGTAATTATTGTAGAAGAAGAGCATTATGGAAGAGTTAAAAATGAACTTTGGATGAAGTGTGATATTAGTTATGCTACAATAAAGAAGATGGAAAAGGCCACTGCCTGCATTTTAAAACTGACCTCACAGCTGCTACAACTAAGTCAGAAACACATTTTAATAAATGATTGTAAAAGTAGAAAAGTTAAAGTTTTTCATTCACATCTGCCTGCAGCCTCTCTCTCATCCAGCATTCACACTGCTGTGTCTCAGTCTGCAGCTCTTCATATCTTTAGCTCTGCTCTTCAGGCCTGAAACCGTCTGATTCTGCTGCTCTGCTCCGGATTTCACTCTTTATTTGCTTGGATTAGTTCTCCACACTCTGGACTCTCTGCTTATTTCAGCTGCTCTGCACAGCCAGCAACCCGCCCGGTTCTCCATGTGTTCCTAATCCGCTCTGTCACAACCCGTTCAGCCTGCAATAATTATTCTTTTATCTAACTACAGTCCGCTAGCTGCTACATTAATCGGGTAATTACTAATAAACTGCTAATGTTAACATGTGCATCAGCCAGGTTAACATTTATAACTGTTTAATACTTCAATGTTGTGGAAACTGGAGCTTTACTGACCTCTGAAATTCCTCCTAAAGTGTTGTTCAGTGTTTTAAACATAAACTACTTCAGCTGTTAGTGAGAGGAGGAGCTGTGTGTGTGTCTGTGTGTCTTTCTGTCTGCAGAGGTGTGAAGTTGTGTGTCAGGAGGCAAAGGTGGCACTGTTGGTATCAATACTGTTGCAAATGACTATCTTAATTCGATATTAATTTTAGTATTAATTAATATCTGAGTATCCATTTTCTTTGACAACCTTAAAAGGCATCAATACCAGAAATATAGTCCAGAGGCCCAATTCAGTGACTGGAATTAGTGAGAGAAGCCTAGCAGACAGCTGCCAGCTACAGCTGCCTGTATCTGGACACCTGTCAATCAAAGTAGCCACCCCTAAAACCTTAAGCTTTACCAGTATCCAAATGGTAGACTTATGAACTTTTGGGATAAATAAAGTCATTATAAAAATATTCAACCATTGTACAGTTGTACAGGGAATATTGAGGATACCACTTTTTGCACTAGGTTGTAAATGCTTGTAATGCTGGACATTTTAACACGAGAGTCTCTGGGTACTGAATGGAAATTGTTTCACTTTTGGTGCCTACCTGAAGTGGCCTCTGCAATTTTTGGCACTTCTGCATTGACACTTGGTGAGTACTCCAGGTAACTGCAGTAGCCACAATCCTTATAATTATAAAATATTATAATGTAATTATGAAAGAATATATGGTTCATTAATGTGTTTCTAGACAACAGTCACTTAGTGGAATTAAATTTATGAAGTGTCAGATACCCAAATAGTTTTTTTTTTTTGGGGGGGGGGTTCTTTCAAGGGATTTAATTAAAGCAAGAACAATATAAGATATAAAATATAAGAATGTCAGTAAAACTTGATATGAAAATGCTCTCGGTGATCAACGATGAACTGAAGCTCATTGTTGCATTCATCAGTTCGGCATATTAAGATACAACTTGTGTTATGATCACCAAGTCAAAGGTAGGATACACCGATTGTGTTTTTCTAACAAAAACTAGAAATCTATCATCTCCTTCAGGGACCCAGAGACAGGACTGGAAGCAACAGCAGCAGCAGCCTGGGGTCCAGTGGCACAGAGACTGGATCTGCATTCATAATGAAACCTCTTGTTGTGCTCTGACCTACTGCGGTAAGTCACAGAGAGTGTAACACCCCTGACTTTGGCAAATGGAAGCCATATGAGGGTGGAGGGCAGCAAAGGCCTCCTCACAGAGGGTCTTTGTGGCAGACGCTGGTAGTAGTGAAAGAGAATACACAGATCATTTAGATTAATTTGACTGAATGTGTGCCAAAAGATGCCTCTTCACCTCATACCATACTATACTCTATACACTGAGAAGTAAAAGGCAGTTTTATCTTATACCAGCAATATTTGTGCATGTAAGCGCCCCCACTCCTCTCCATGTTCAGCTTGCTTACAGAAGAGCCTTGTTAGCACAGTGTTGAGCCTGCTGTTAATAAAATGGTCTTTTCATAGAAGCCCTCTGCAGCCGCCCAGTTGGCCTGCACACAAGTATGTAACCAAGTAACCCGTGGTTACAGGGTCCTGTCTGCACAGAGTGGCTCAGAGAAACATTGACGTGAAAGCTGGCCCTTACGTCAACAGCAGTAGCGGGAAGGAGGTTTTGTTCCAAGAGTATAGGGTCACCTTTTAAAAAATGCAGAGCCTCTGAAATTGGAGGATTAAATGTCTATAATTCCTGAACAGTGTTTGTTAAATCCCTTAAATTCAAGCTGAAAGTCTGCACTTCAGTCACAACTTGATTGATTTTAAATTCACTGTGGTGGTGTACAGAGGCAAAATTACAAAATTTGTGCCATTGTCCAAATACTTCTGGACCTAACTACAACAAGCTTAAGTGTGGGTCTTAGGGATCCTCCTCTATAGAATATCATGAGCACCAGGCGCTCCATTTCATTCTTTCTAGTTAATATTATGCACCAGTTTGTACCATTTCTGCATCTATATGTGGTGGAAATGTTTTTATTTAAAACAAATACAAATATCAGACACCAATTACATTAAGTATAACAAAGATGAATTTGAATTTAAGCTGATGATGCTTAGATTCATTCACTGATTTCCACCTTCATACCAACTTTATACCGTCTAGTATAAAGACAGTATAAACTTATACACCCTCTACAATGGAAGAAAATAGAGCTATTTTTAAAAGTTCTCCTTCTTTTTCTCTGTTCATGTTCTACATAACTGATTCAAGCTGAGTAAATTCATTGGAATTAGAATTTAGACTGAAATAAAGTTTGTATTCCAATGCACTAATATCATTTTATTACATTAATAGAGCACAAGGTTCAGTTAGCTTTGCACAAAAATGGCTGGTGGAAACGTCCTCAAAAAGAGCTACTTTTTATTTCTTACTTTGAGTACATTTCAAAGCCTGTACTTTTTTACTTTGACTTGAGTAAAGAAGTTGAATCAGTACATCAACTTTTACTGGAGTATTTTTTTAACACAAGTATCTGTACTTCTACTTAAGTACACAATGTCTATACTTTTGCCACCTCTGATTATAACAGATCTAGCCCTGGACTCAAAGAGCTGATATATGTTTCAGCCAGAAACATATATCAGGGGCTGCTCAGGTGCAAAACCTTCTGCCTTTTACACATTGGAATCATACAATCATGTGAAAAGGAAAATATATCCTTTGTCAAGTCTAAGGTTTTATGTATTAGTAGATAATAATAAATGATCTGGACCTTAGCAGGTTCTAAAATTATTTAAATACAAGCTCAGATGAACAAATACACATGGCATATTATATCATGCCATTATTTATTTACAAAAACAACCAAAATACAAAAGTAGTGTGTTAAAAACTAAGTACACCTTTACCGCTTCCATAGAAATTCAGAGGCTAAGGTAGCAGCCAGGTGCTACTAATCAAATATACTTGATTAACAAGCACCTCTGTAAAAACAGAGGTTTTGGCAGTTTGCTGCTCCGGAGAAGTGTGTTAACATGATGCCACAGAGGAAAGACATCAGCAATGATCTGAAAGAAGCAACTGTTGCTGCCCATCAATATGGGAAGGGTTATAAGGCCATTTCCAAACAATTTAAAGTCCATCATTCTACAGTGAGAAAGATTATTCACAGGTGGAAAACATTCAAGACAATTGCCAATCTTCCCAGGAGTGGACGTCCCAGCAATTCACCCCAAAGTCTGGCTGTGCAATGCTCAGAGACACTGCAAAAAAACAAAGCGCTACATGTCAAAGTCTACAGGCCTCCGTGAGCATGTTAAATGTTAAAGTTCATGGCAGTACAATTAGAAAAAGACTGAACAAGTATGGCTTATTTGGAAAGGTTGCCAAGAGAAAGCCTCTTCTCTATAAAACAAACATGGCAGCACGGCTTAGGTTTGCAAAGTTGCATCTGAACAAATCACAAGACTTCTGGAACAATGTCCTTTAGACAGATGAAACCAAAGTGAAGATGTCTGGACATAATGTACAGTGGCAAATGTGAGGCTATCTGCTAAAGCTTGGCCCAAATTGGGTCATGCAACAGGATCCCAAGCACACCAACAAATCTACAACAGAACGGCTGAAAAAGAAAATAATGAAGGTGTTGCAATGACCCAGTCAAAGTCCAGACCTCAACCCAATTGAAATGCTGTGGTGGGACATTAAGAGAGCTGTGCACAAAAGAATGCCTGCAAACCTCAATGAACTGAAGCAATGTTGTAAAGAAGAGTGGGCCAAAATTCACAAAAACACAACCTGATAGCATATGATAGTGTTCCACATAGGCTCTTTTTCAAAAGTGTTTCTGAAAAGGCTCTAAAATATACTACACTTTTCTGCTCGCTCTTCATATCTTATAATTTTAAAATTCTATCAAACTATGACCGTGTATCATATCTCAGTACAGCTGACTGTTGGAAAAGGTCCAAATATATGTGACACCTGTGTCTCATTCAGTAATTAAGGTCTCACAACACAGAAAACCCATTTCAGATTATTTTATTTAACTCAACATCAAAGCAATCAAGTTGCAAACGAAAAGGATGATAAATATGACATGGAAGGATTATACTGTACTGCAGAAAGTATTCACTCTTTAACTGTTTGCACACATTGTAATGAGGATTTAGAAGCTCAAAACAAGAGTCAATAGCAGAATAAACTGTTTGGCATTGGCAGAGAAGATGTGGTAAGTTTTTAATAAGTGCAACACACATTATGAACTCTGCTGCTCAACCCGCAAATGCATTTTTCTTACAAATGTGGCACCATTTAAAGGGAAATAAACCTGCTTTCCAGCGGTCTAAGCTTTACTGCCAAGAAGCATTGTTACAACAAAGAAATAATCGACCGAACACAAATTTCCTTATTGTTTGTTCTAAGTTTACATAAATGCCAGTAAAACCTTATTAATCAATTAACATTGTCATTATGTATTAACCTACCTTTGTTGCTAGTTGGTCAGGCAGCTTCACTTATAAAGACAAATACATCAAAGTATAACAGTGTGAGGAAGATAAATAACTGGGAGAACTGTCATTAATGGCGTATATACCTACCTCTGGTATAAGGAAGAGAATAAAATATTAAATTCTGTTTATGGTTGGATAGGCAACATTTAATACTGACAACAAAAATAGGTCTATTGTACATAAGTTAGTTTACACAGTTATACTCCATCCATCCATTTTCTTCTGCTTATCCGGGGCTGGGTCGCGGGGGCAGCAGCCTGAGCAGAGAAACCCAGACCTCCTTCACCCCAGCCACCTCCTCCAGCCGAGGCGTTCCTAAGCCCAAAGAGAGATTTAATCTCTCCAGCATGTCCTGGGTCTGCCTCGGGGCCTCCTCCCGGTAGCACATGCCTGGAGCACCTCACCCAGGAGGCGCCCAGGAGGCATCCTTGTCAGATGCCCGAACCACCTCAACTGGCTCCTTTTGATGTGGAGGAGTAGCGGCTCTACTCTGAGCCCCTCTCGAATGACTGCACTCATCACCCTATCTCTAAGGGAGAGGCCAGCCACCCTTCGGAGAAAGCTCATTTCTGCCGCTTGTATCCGCGATCTTGTTCTTTCGGTCACTACCCAAAGCTCGTGACCATAGGTGAGGGTAGGGACGTAGATCAACCGGCAAATCAACAGCTTCGCTTTTACGCTCTCTTTACCACGATGGACCAGTATCACTGCAGCCGCGGTGCATTTAAATAATAACGTTCTCATACTTTTCTTCTAGCACCTTTTTTGTTTTAAAAAGTATATTGTTTTAGATCGTCTTCTGTGAAGCCTCCTGTCTTGACTCCTGATGTGTTTCATGGCTGATACCTTCAGTCAGCAGTGGCGTGTGGAGTTTCCATGTTCTCCATGATCCTGAGAGAACTGCTGAGAAGCAGCTGAACTGAAGTGTGTTTTAACAGAACCGAGGAACAAAGTACACGTGTTAGTTCAGTAGCTCAGAAGGTATAAGGCAAGGTTGTTTGATGCTAGATCCCATCAGCATGTTAGTATTCTAGAGCAAGACACTGAACCCCACAATGCATGTAATGCTTAGGCCATAAGAAGCACGTTAGAATATTAGTACTATTATTTAAAACAAAATCAATAGAAAAGGGCCACATATTAAAAAGCTGTGGTTCAAGTGGCAAGCTAAGTCATCACTAACCCAGCCAGACGCGTGGGAAAGCAACCTGTGTCTGTCATGGCTTACCGAAATAGCTGGACCTAAGGAGCAAACTAAAACAACAAATCATGCAATAAAGACGTTTATTCACAAGTTTCTGTGATGAAGAAAACAGAGAATCAAGGTGTGGCATATACACGTTTATCAGACAGTCAGGAAAGTCCATTAAAGGGGAGAGGGAGAGTTAGCAGAGGCAGGTGTATTGGCAGAGGCTATAACTGAATGTGTGACTGAAAACCTTACTTAAATTCTGGGGAGTATGTTGCTAGAGGAGGTTAGTCAGAGGGCTGGCTGGGGCTGAGGTTACCAGAGCAGGGTGGTGGAGAGTGGGCAGGCAGGTGAGTATCCGTGAGGGGCTGGCAGTAAGTCTTCTTCCATGTTCCTGCTTGTTGAAGAACTGAGGTGTGGAGTTGAGGGAGCAGCCTCTTATCTCTGAGACAGTGAAGGTTCCAAGTGCACAAAAGGTACAAGTGGGGAAGGGAAAAAATTGCCAACAAGAGTAGCGACAGGAGCACCAATGGGAACTCTCCATCCCTGCCAAAAGCCTTCTTCTGGAAAATTCTGAACAAGAGGTGAACGAGGCTGGCCTTTACCATCTTCATCATCCTCTAAGTCCTCTTCCTCCTCATTCATGGAGCTGTACACAGAAATTTTGCTGGTCCAGTTATCCCAGTTATCATCATCAGTGTCTTCATCACCCTACATGACGATCTTTCCCAAACTCATCAGCAAGAAACGAGGGAAGGCCATTAGCTTTCAACCTCTCCATCCTCACCTCACCATCTTCTTCTTCAGAGACATAGCTTGGGGGATCATGTTCGTCAATGATTCTGATGACTTCAGGGAGGCTGCCTTCTCCAAGACATTAAACGTTGTAGTTTGGTCCTCCTGAGGGGAAACAAGTTTATTTGACATCATTAGATATTTAGGACTAAATTAGTTTCAATAACAACTACCGTACCTTACAAATGTCAGATAAGCCCTGTGCCAAAGCCACACACATATCAATTATTGTGCCACCTAGAATATAAGAAAAGAATCACAACTAAACATAGTAAATACTGAGAATTTTCTTTTAAAAATATAGTTGCAAATTAATTTTAAAAATAGCGTCAGTACCTCTGTTGTTCTGAACAGAGGAGGTCAAGAAAATATTTTTATGCTGCGTTCCTGTGAGACTTAGTGATAATATTCATTCTGCTTGCTCACTTTAAAAAAAACAAACTATTTTGTCTCTTCAAAAGACAAGTGTGTTGGTCTTCAAATCAGTGAGGTATCCATTAAAATAAAAACATCAGTCATATCAAATTTACACTCAAAATCATTTACATCAGTAAAGAAGCTTGTCCTTTACACTGTTCTTCAGAGATTTCCCACAAAAAAATAAGTTAATTTAAGGTGAAAAACTTTAAGACCAGATGATTAGGCATCAATTGACCACAAAATAAGTCAGACTTTGAGGGTACAGGCTCAGGTGTGTTAACACCTGTACGTCTTGATGTCCTGACATCACAGAGCTAATAATTTCATGGTTTCCAACGTGCAAATTTTTTGGGAGGCATTTTATGAATTTTGGCCTGGTCATCAACTTTGTTCAACAGTTTTGATGTAAAATATTAAACATGTCCATATAATTGACATTACTTTTTGTGATGAATTAGCAACTATATTTCTTAAAGAGCATTCTCAGTAATTACCATGTAGCTGTGATTTTTCTTTCTTTCTTTTTGCTTTTTTTTTTACATTTTGATTTATTTTGTAAGCATCTTATAACCTGCTTGGGCAATACTGTTATCAAAAATATGAAATATGAAACTGAAAACAAGCACTGTGACCTGTGACCTGCAGTTCTCTCTACAGCCCTTTATAGACTTTCAGAAATGATATTATTTTCCTTCATAATCACACCAACCCAAAAATACACAGAGCCTGGTTGTTGTTGAGTCATATGCTCTTTAAATTGAAAGTGTATTTACGGTTCACTAAAGTTCAGGTTTCATTACATCCCCTGAGTTATTTTTACCACACACACGACTCTGAATTGGATGGAGGGAAATGTACTTCAGTTACAGAAAGCCTTAAGAAATAAAGCTTTGCACTAAATGACCTCCAGCAAAAAGAAAAACCCATTTATATCTGCAATCTACGAACACGTTGTGGACGTTTATATGACAGCTTTTACCCATCAGACTATTAAATTCATAATGCACATCATAATACACGTGTAATACATGAATACAGTGCAATAGCTGAGAACAACTCAGCCGTACATTTTATTTTTGTCCCAAAAAGTTGAATCTGTTCATCTGGACGTAGCGTTTTTTTCTGGTAACTTGACCGAAACGGTCATTATGGTCATTATAATGACCGAAACAGTCATTATGCAATGTACTGTTTACAAGGTTGGAGAAGCCTGCAGTCAGCTGAGACTGAAGAAGTTACCAGGAGGTGACGAAACGTTTCTCCCAGTAAAAAAACACTACGTCCAGATGAACAGATTCAGCTTTTTGGGACCCCAGATTATAGTTATTTTAGGGAGGGGCAGTAAGC
>VUQS01075419.1:30523-42849 GCA_015108495.1 Heterochromis multidens
CTGTTTACAAGGTTGGAGAAGCCTGCAGTCAGCTGAGACTGAAGAAGTTACCAGGAGGTGACGAAACGTTTCTCCCAGTAAAAAAACACTACGTCCAGATGAACAGATTCAGCTTTTTGGGATTCTTTTACCTGGATTATTGAGCATGCATCAAGAGATTTTATTTTTGTATATATTGTTTTTATTTATTTAATGTTCCATACAGGCACAATACCATCTTCATTTATTTTATTGTTTACTGTGTAATAGACAGCTGCACTACAGTCTTTTTAACCTGGTCCTGTTTTTATTGCACTTTTCTTGTGTGATGCATCACAGATGTGTTGACTGACAGGAAAGGAATCTGAATCTGAAACAACATGCTAAGAACACGCTGGGCTGAGGTTAGATTAGGAACAGGAGATAGGAGGTACTCCTGTGGACTATTCAAACGTGACTGTTTTCTACTTTCATTGCCACCAACGCTAGAGGTCAGTAACGCTTCTCTTCTCTTGAGGGATTTTTTTGCGTTTCCTGCGCCTGCCCAAAGAAGTTCCCCTTTCTGATTGGTTGTTTTTAACGTCCATCAGTCTACGTCAACGTGAGAAAAATAAAAAGATTGGTTTCACATGCAAACTGTCAAGGGACGGAAGAGAGCCGATGGCAGTGGCAAATCCTCCGCTAACACCGTGAGTTCACACTTTTGTCCTAATCTCTGGGACCGGAAATATGATTGACACTGTCCAGTGTTAGACGTCACCGCTGGTAATTGTGCTTCAGATGCAGACTGAATGGTTTTGGGGAGACTTGTTTACATTGCCGAGCCTGCTAGCTCAGCGCTAACATTAGCTGAATGACTAAATGAAAAGTGACTAACTGAACTTAACGATCATTTCTTCACTGGGTGAAGCTTCTGTATTCAGCCAGCTTTATTGGTTTTTGCTTTAAATGCAGATATGATCAGTGAATCACTGTATCATGCATGTTGACCTTTCAGTATTCTACATTTACGTTTTCGGACAAAATGTCCTTTTGCTATACAAACGTACTTTACGTCGGTGTCCTGCGGCTGCCGTTACAGTAACATCCGTACAGCTCAGGAGTAGTTCACATGAACCATCCGCCGGTTGGCTCAGTCCCGTCCCGGGTGGTGTACTCATGGTTAAACCTGTTAGGCCTTCTTCCAGCTGGAACTCCATGTTAATAATGCAGGATCTCCACGTAGTTGGTGTCACTGTGTAAGTAAAGCAGGGGCGATTCCAGGGTTTTTTAATGACACACCAAGGGTTTGGTGTAAGTAAGAAAACGATATTAAAAGATAATAAAAGATAAAAGTCTCTGAAATTGGTTTAGAATATGTTTTTTTCAGGGTCTTGTGCAGTGCCCTTGTAAAGATGGTATTACATGAGAAGTGGTGCTGTACAAGACCCTGGAAACTGGAACTTGCACAGTAGTGGAAGAAGTATTTAGATCAATATAATATAATATAATATAATATAATATAATATGTAACTAAACGTAAATCGTATGCGTCAAAGAGTATGTAAAGTAAATGTAGTCATTATACAGAATGACCTATTTTCCACTGTATTTTTGCATCATGTGTGCACATTGGATTAACTGTGTGTGTACACACATCACTTTAATGTTGGAGCTGGGCCTGTTTGAATTACTTTATATACTGCTGTGTATCCTGTCCTATAATATGTTAGTTAATTTATAGTTTATAGTGATAACAGCAAAATGTCAGCAAAATAATAAAACTGAAACTTACTGGAGTGGAGCACAAGTATAATATATGCATTCAAAATATAGTAGAGTAGAGCTGAAATACAAGTACATCTAAGGTGTACTTCAGTACAGTACCTGACTAAATGTACTTGTCTTGTTTAATATGTCTAATGTGACATTAAACTTAATACTTTTAGGTCAGGACTGGAACTGATGGTGGATAAATCATTTAATAGTTTGTTTTTAATAGTTTAATGACATCATGTTTTACTGTCAGTTATTATGGCAAAGAAAAAAAATCAACTTCTCACACTTCACTAGAGGACACCAAATAATATTTAGCATTTTTGCTTTTTCAAAGTTGAAAATCTGTATTTTTTGCTGTAGTTGAAAGTTTTTCAACTTTCACTGGTTTAAAAAATATTGATAGGATTTTTTATTAATTTTTTTATAGAGATATATAGATCAGGCTAACTAACTGATAATAAAAATCAGTGTTGCTTTGCAGTAACTCTGATTATATGTAAAATATTAGCTTCTCTCAAAGCTTTCATACTTCCATACATAACCATCTGCCCACTGCAGGGGATAAAGTTTTGGTAGTGAAATTTTTCAGTTTTTTTCTCTAAAGATAGTCAAATGTGAAAACACAGAGTCAAGAAGACAAGATTAGTTCCCTTTATAGAGAAGAAAGGAAGGCTTGTATTCTCAGCTCTTTATCCGTGTTCCTATTAAAAAAAATCAGCATGTGGTAGTAAACAATATCTACACACAGTCTTATGCCTGTAAACCTGTTTAACTGGCAGTGAAATGTATTTTCACACTTTGTCTTGGCTCCCCAATAAACTTAAAATAAGTTAGAAACTGAATGATATGAAGAGTTTTATTTAAACAGGTTCTCATCCAAATTGGGGAGTCTGAGTGTTCTGCTTCAAGGTTAAGTCAAAAGTCACAGTTTGTGAGACAAAAATCCCCCAAATCAGGAAAATGGCAGGTATGAAGAAACTTGGGAACACTGAAGAGGCTGAATTCAGTGCAAATGAAGTCCTGCCTCAATCACTTTGTTACACTTCAGCCAGCTTCCTCCTCTGAAGCGGAGTTGGTATCTGTAAAGTACTAAAACTAGTTTCTAACCAGTTGCATCATTACCCTTTTTGCTTTAGAATTGTTCTTCATAGTCTGTTAATAAATTGAGGTTTAAAGTTTTCCCATTTTTGTTTCTTTATATCCACCCAACCATCTGTCCATCCAGCCATCCGTTGTCTTCTGCTTATCCAATTCAGGGTTGCGGGGTCTCTTTACATGTTATTGGAAATGTCATACATGGGATTTGGAGTGTTTATTAAACAGGACTGTTATAGACATCATTTTACGCTGTAGAAATTAAGAAATATTGTCAAATCAATCAGTAATGGAAAACTAACACTGTTATATTTAAAAACCTGTCAAGAAGACTGTTTTTCAAGTTTAATAAAAGTTGACATCGGGCAACAGCTCTGTGTTAAACTGTAGAATGTAAACTAAAACTAAATCACCTAAAAAGTCTCATGGAAAATAAAAAGGGATTCGATGACTTTGGTGTTCTCAGTGGGAACTGCAGCCCTGCTGGTAGCTGGAGTACGCAGGTGGAAAGGAAGGGATTAATGGTTATGCTCAGGCTCTGAAACACTAATCCACTTAGGTATGAAAACAGTTTATTTTAGATCAACTAACAGCCAAAATGAGAGAGAGAATGAATCTTAAGTCTTAATACTTGATAGGAACAGACTTTACAACAGAGAACTCTTACACTTACCTGTCATTGCCTGAAGTGTGTACACAGATGTAACCAGTAACAGCGCATAATGTTTTAGTAAGAACTGTGTTTAAGTGGAGAGAAGACTTTGTTACAAATAAATGTGAGGAATGGTTTCTGTCTTTTGATGTTTTCACTTGAAGGCTTAATTGGTATAAGACAGGCTTGACTGGTGCTGCAGTCATGGAAAGCTGTCTTTGAAATAGCATGTGTGTGTGTGTGTGTGTGTGTAGATGTCTATATTAATATTTAATGTATAAAATGTTCAAAGATAGTCCCCCATTTACCAAGTAGTTTTGTTTTTTGCAACAGTAACCAGCTCAGTTTACCTTTATACATTACAAAGACAACCAGAAAATTGTGAATTTTTACCACATTTCCTCATATATGTTTAAAAAAAAATGTAAATGGGATCCAGTATATTTTCTAGTATATGAAATGGTGCATGATTATATTAAACATGGGCAAAGTATCAAAGGTAAGAGTATGTACAAGTAATCAATATGAGTCAAAAGCTCAGATTTCTCACTGCTGTAAACACTCAGTTTCAGATGCTTTTTTCTACTCTTGGCTCTGTATGATGTCAAAGAGAGCAGATATTCTATATATGGTCATCATAGCCACAGAAGCCCCCTTCCACCTGCTATTTAAACTTTCCAGTCAGAAGAAAGCTGGTTTAAATGGATGGAGAAGGCAGCTAAAACAGCTTATTTGAGGCAGTGGAAAACTGAAGGGGTCTACCACGTTCCAATTTAAGATCAGTAAGGATTAATTTGAACATCTAGGTTAGTCCAAGAATAAAACTGTGGAGCTGGAAATGAGTATTTCCTTAAAATTAATGAACCATTAAAAAAAAAAAACCTAAATAGTGTTCTGCTGACTGTTCTGTTAATTAATGAAAGCCATGAGAGATTACATAAGAGCACTGAGTTTTCAGGTCACTGGAGGCTTAAAGTAGAAAAAACCATACTCTGCAGAGAGAGCTTTGCCTTTTTTATTTATTTGTGTTCTCTGACTTTCCTTAAGCGTTTGTATAGTTGAGTATTTGTTTATGCTCTGATTTGGAGCCTTTGGAGCCTTAGTCTGAGTGACTGTGCCTGCTGGTGAAGTGGTTTGTTGTTCAGCTGTCCTCTAGTGTGCCAGGGAGTACTGAGTAGTTGTGGTTTGTCTACAGTATGATGTGGTCTGCTGACTTTCCCGTCTCCATGACTGGCTTATGTTTGGTGGTAATGGAAATGCAGATCAGAGCTGATGGCCCTGAACCAGACTGCAGCGTCAGAGTTAAATGTGTAATCCAAGAATAAGAGCTGGAAGTAATTACAAGGCTATTTCTGCTTAATATTGGGTGAGATTTGCAGTGTCAGGCTTGATGTTAGTTTTTTTGTTATGCAGCTGAAAGGCTAAATTTACCCCCATTGCTTGCATAATGGAGCTGTTACGGGGGAAAATGAAGAAAGACTTTTCGTATTGATTTCAGTATTTTTGGATTCATTTATCAATCCCTTTTTTGTTTAAGAATTGGGTAAAAAAGAATTTCTAAATGTTTATATACACACAGCAAATTGACTTGTAAGAACAAAGCTTATATCATATCCTGACCACCACAAAACTGAAATGAAATCATAAGCTAAACATAGTGTGACATTTAGAACAGATAATATTTGTAACATGGTAACAAACAGACTGCAAACAGTGCAGATGAGCATTGCTCTGCACTGTGAAGCATAATCATGTAAATGATGTTTATTTTGTTTTGTATTTTTTGCAGGAGTGTCGGTTTTGCATACAAATGGAGGAAAGGACTCTCATTACACGAGTGGAGCCGTAGCTTGTTGCTGGAGACTCTTGTGAGACTCAAGCAAGTCATTTAAGATGTGAATTTGCTGAATGAAGAATGAAAAGCTTGAGTAATAACGTCATTGCAGAGGACCGGCCAGGACCATAATTTCCTACATAACCTTTTATGCTGGAGTGCCCTTCATTCAGTCTCATCTTGCTGCTCTGCCTCATACACTTTCATTCACCAGCTCTGCTGCATAGCCCAGGCAGAGCAGTCCCATCCCTCTCCCCGAGGCCTCGCGCCCTCCCATCGGCGGTCCGCTCCAGCGGCGTGTTGGTGTACGATGGCGCGGTGGGATGCTGAGGGCTGCCGTGGGGGACTGTGATGTCAGAGCCCAACAGCCCGGGTGAGAGCCGGTGTGGCGCTCCCAGATTCTTCGTGGGCTGCGAGGACGATGAGAGCGAGGTCCTGGAAGATAGCATAAGGACAGATATGGAGCTGTATGAGGACGACGAAGACACAGACTCGGTGGGTGACTCTCCCTTCAGAGCTGATTATCACAGATTAGTCAGCAGTGGAAAGCTCTAAGCTATCACTGTGTAACCATGGCAGCCAAAGTGAGGTCATTTAGGTTTTGGGTGAAAGGGTCTGTATGCATCTTGCAACCAATATATCTAGGGCTTTTGACCAGGATTAGATCTTTTCACCACTGTTGGATGGTGTCACTTTAGTGGTTACTCAGAAATGAGCCTATGCAGAATGTGTGAATCAATCTGTGTTAGCATGTAGCAGGTCCTATGTAAGATTTCTCACCTACAGTTTGAAGTTCATGCTCATGTTTGAAGCATGGCTTTTTTATTTTAAGAAGCAGTGACAAACACCACGTTTCCTTATTTATTTAATGTGTAGTTACATGCAGAGAACAACTGTGTCTTTCTGGGTTTGTATTTTAGAATTTGTCAAGTGTCCAGAAGTGGACATTTGACTTTTCTGACTTTTGATGTAGTTATACTAAATACAAATATTAAATACATCTCTCCTTTTAAGTTGCATTCTACAGTTTAGTATTATTTGTTATTATGTGTATATATGTGAAGGGACAAGTAGCTGAGATAAGTTTCTAAAGGTCCCCATGCAGATAATTAGTGTTAACATGTTAGTCAACATGTTAAAGTTAACACTACATGGATTAGTGAGTTGGATAGAGGCTAACAGAATCTAGAAAGTTAAGTCATCTTAGTTTAAATTTGAGAACATAATGAACTTCATAGAGTTAGTAATTTTAAAGAAATGATCATTTAGAGTCTTCTTACAGGTGCACTTTTAGAGAATTTTCTTCGAAGAAGAGAAACTCAGTGAGGTTTAAGATCCAAAACTTTAATTGCCGTGTTCTCCTCTCCCTCGTTCAGCCCCCAGAGCGACAGATTGTTGTGGGGATCTGTTGCATGATGAAGAAGTCTAAGTCCAAGCCAATGACCCAGATCTTGGAGAGGCTTTGCAGGTTCGAGTACATCACTGTGGTCATCTTCCCAGAGGATGTCATCCTCAATGAGCCCGTGGACAAATGGCCTCTTTGTGACTGCCTCATATCCTTCCACTCCAAGGGTATAGTGCCCCTTCCCCCCGAAACGCACACATAGGCAAAAAGACAATAGACACATTGTGCTTCTTGGTGCTCTCTTCATCACATAATGATTGTTTTCTAATCGGGTGATATGTGTAGGTGGCACGCTGCATCATCAAAATGAATGAAATCTGCACACTTGTGCTAATGTTACACATTCTGCTGTGTTAGCACATTTTCAGCTTATCATGTGCCCAACCATTTACACACTGAACTGAGTGCCTGCCTTATAGTAGAATGTCAAGATTATGGTCTAAGATTCTGTTTCAAGTTTCTCTGCATGCATGTGTAAACCAGGATTTCCGCTGGATAAAGCAGTGAGCTATGCCAAACTGAGAAATCCTCTACTCATCAATGACCTGAATATGCAGTACTACATACAGGACAGGTGCATCCTTTTACTAAAACTATGTATTTTCATTATTTGATTAAATAAATGCATGTGAAGAAAAGTGAGACCTGTGAATGAAAGTCAGGGCTTATTCCTCTTTTTGTTTCTTCATTTGTTTATAACAGGAGAGAGGTGTATCGCATCCTGCAGGAGGAAGGGATTGATCTACCACGCTATGCTGTGCTGAATCGTGACCCAGATAAACCAGATGGTCAGTCTGCTGCTGATAACAAGTCACAGTTTTAACTGTAGCACAGGAAAAAGGGCAGTACACAGATGATTAAATATACTCCACTTCTGATTAAAAGGAGCTCTGCATTATCTAAAACAAAACAAACAAACCCTTCTTATTAATGTCTGAACTGCAGTCAGGAGTCATTTGCTCGTTTCCTTGCAGCTCACATCAAAGTTATTTTGGTTAACTAAAACTAAACAAAAAATAAAACTAAGTAACTGAAAAACAAATTTAAAAGTTTTGGTCTTTGACAATTTGGTAAAACTTCACTACATCCAGCCTTAGGAGGGTTTGGTGCATTTGTTTGAGGCTTGGGGTGTCTGGGTGACTGAGTCAGTCGTGTTGTTTTACTGCTGTTATACCTGTTAGGAACATCTTAAATCTGGCCTCTGAAAAACAGTTTGCACTTGGTAAGACTAAAAGATTAACACTGAAACTAATTTTTACACAATAAAAACTTATCAGAAATGAGCAAACTCACTCTGGAAACTAACTTTGCTGAAAGCAAAAAGACAAAATGAAATAAAAGTTTTGAGCCACCCCTCATTTCTTTATATTTTGCTAGGAAACTTGGGCAGTGATTTATTGAAACATGTTCAAACATAAATGGAAATACAGTATATAAGGCAAAAACAGAGTTTGTACAGTTCTAACAAGCTTGGAAGTCAATAGTTGGTATGACCAACTTTATTTTCTCACATAGTCTGAACTCTCTTAAGCAGCTTTCTTGTAATTTCTTCAGAAATAGTCATCAGGAATAGTTCTCCAGGCTTCTTGAAGGACATTCAAAGCTCTGCGGAGGCCAGTCCATGACTGACAGTGTTCCATTGTGTGGTTTTCTATCCAGATATGCTTTTACTGCACTGGCAGTGTGTTTGGGATCATTGTCATGCTGAAAAACGAAGTCGTTGCCAATCAGACACTTTTCAGATGGTTTTACATGGTGGATCAAAGTCTGATGGTATTTTTCTGCATTCATACTTCCATCAATTTTGACAAAATCCCAACACCACTGGCTGAATTGAAGCTCTAAACTATGACACTCCACTATGTTTTACAGATGGCTGTAGACACTCACTGTTGTACCTCTCTCCTGACCTCCTCTGTACATTTTGACAATCAATTGACCCCAAAATTTCAAATTTGATTTCATTACCCTATCAGACCTGTTGCCACTGATTTTCAGTCCAGCTCTTGTGTAATGTGGCACCTCAGCCTTTTCTCCCTGTTTCCCTTCCTTAAGAATGGCTTCTTCACAGCCACCCTTCCACTGAGACCATTTCTGATGAGGCTTCAGCAAACAGTAGATTGTTCAGTTGAAGGGCCACATGCATCTCTCAGGTCCTGTGTCTGGTCTTTGCTGGATTGTATTGTATAATATATTCTATTTCTTATGAATATAACTTTCAGACACTGTATATCTGCTGGTACATCTGCTATAGATAGTTTTTTTTTGGGGGGGGGGGGCCTCCCACTTCTTTTGCCCTCTCCTTGTCCAGTTCACGAACGTCTGTCTGGAAGCAAAATATAAACAAATGAGGGGTGGCTTAGGACTTCTGCACAATTCTACATTTATAGCTAGTTGCCTAACCACCCCATGTTGGCTTTTACTATAGAAAGCAAATGTTAGCTATGCATGTTTACTTTGTGCCTTTGTACCATTTACTGTTGGCTAAAATCACTACTGACGTATGTAAAATATTATCATGCCTGTAAGATAGCTACCTTACATTTCCACTCATTTGCTAATGTTATAAAGGAGCTAGGTAGGTACGATGGCCTGCTAAGTGACAAAAATGCCCTGTTGAGCCTGGCTTTCCCCTGACCACCAAACTCCTGTTGACTGAGACAGGCTTCATTAGATGAAAGTGGCTGTCTTCTGGCTATTGTTACTTACCTGCTAATGTGAGCAGTTGGCATAGTAGGTAGCTGGCCTTTTTCACATCAACCACAGTGAGTGTCTCAGGAGAAACGATATTCAACACCCCCTTTATTTCAGTTGGAGCGTCACTTATTTATTTATTTATGTATGTATGTATGTATTTATTTTTAAGTGGTTGTCACTCCTGTGGAAACATTTTGGAAAGCTGCCTCTTTTTCCTCCTTGGACCACAGAGACTTTTGAAAGTTTCTTCAGTCAGACTTTCTCCTTCTTTTTTGTCTAAGTGGTGCAGGCTTCTCTCCACTTCAGCTGTAGGTAAATGAGTTTTGTTATATAGAGAAATGGGGGTGTGGCTGTATGCAGATAGTATGCAGCGAGCATAAGCCCGTTGATTTAGAATGAGTCTGATTTACTAACATACGCACAGTGGTAAGAACAAAATTGGCCGGTGTGCACTTGTCATTAATCTGATAAGAAGAACGTTTTTATGCGCATATTAGTAAATGAGGCTCATTGTCACTAGCAAAATAATGCAAAAAACAGCACTATTTGAAGTCATACTATCAGTGTTTGTTTTGTTGTCCTTAGTGATTCTTAGTGATTACTACTCTTCATTTCTAGGCAGGCATTGAGGAAAGGCTTTTAGAAGTGAGCTTAAGCATCATGTCCTGTGTTTTTTGTGGAAAATTCCCAAAAATCACTCCACAGGCTGTTGGAGACAACCAACAAAGTTGGGGCAGGTCTCATTTGTTATTAAAAAGTTATGTTCATTTTAACATAACTGTTTAGATGTTGGCAATGCCAGTGTTTCATACATTATAAAAATGTTACCTAGGCACCATTAATTCTTAAAACTGTAAAAAGCTCAGAAAAATAGCCCAAGGTACCCTTGTACATGTAGCATCCTCGGGCCTGTTATGTAAGACTGCATTGGTGTTGTTTCAGCTCATGGATAAATATAGTATCAAGTGCGAAGTAGTCACAAGTGTCCCATACTTAAGTGCTGTGATATGTTGGGTCTCGCATTCAAATCCTCTTTAAACACAGTGACACAAACGCAAGTCCCTTGACTGATGAGCGATCAGATGTTTTAAGCGTCCACCTTCCTTGACAGTAGTGACTGGTTTTGAAATGACCAATGAGTGTCACATGGTTGAGAGGGCAGAGCTGCCTCACAGGGCTCAAGAGTAAACACTGCAAGGTCAAGCGTCATCTGTATATATTATTGGGTGGTAATGAAAGGAGGCTGCCTGGCAAACAGAAACATTTGATCTGTGCGTGTGCGTGTGCGTGTGTGTGTGTGTGTGTGTGTGTGTGTGTGTGTGTGTGTGTATGTCTCAGAGTGCAACCTTGTAGAAGGAGAGGACCATGTGGAGGTGAATGGAGAAATATTCCAGAAGCCTTTTGTTGAGAAGCCTGTGTGTGCTGAGGACCACAATGTCTACATCTATTACCCCACATCTGCTGGTGGTGGAAGCCAGCGACTCTTCAGAAAGGTCCTTGTTTTAGCTTTTGTGGCTTATTTTTTTCTTTATAAATGAGCACTTCATGCAGTACAGTTAAAGAAAGAAACTGGCAACTAATTACAAAAATGTTCTTTTGAGTTAAAGTAAACACTTTTCAAATGCAGCATGTCAGAAATGGACTGATTACTAACAGATGATCTTGCACAGATAGTGATTTTCACTGACACATTAGTACTTGTTTAGGCCAATGTATTGTGTAATGTGTATGCATCTTTGCTTTTAAACTCAAGCCCCCTTTTTACTCAGCTAAGCTCTCTTATGTGCCCTGAGTAATAGAAGTCATGTTATATTTGGAGTCTTACAGATCCAGTGCTGCTCTTGACATTTTGAATGTAGAAGTGTATTTTACTCATAATGGCAACTGTTGACCAACGGAACAGACTAGAACACTCCAGGTATTAGTCAGCCCCACTTGAAAGTAGAGATGCACCATTTGCAATTTGCTTGGCTGATTCTGATTTTTAATTGATCAATTAAATTTTTTTCTCTCAGTGCAGCCTGCTGATACCGATTTATACCAGTTCTGATTTTCTTTCTAAGACCTATAACTGACAGTATATAAAGCAAAAATTTACTTTTCTTCAATACAAAAATATTATTTTCATAATAAAAGAAGTTACACAGGCTACACAAACACATCTGGAACAGAGCACTGATAAGGAATTATGTTTCATGCTGCACACCGTCTCTCAAATACACGTGAGCATGTGGAAAGTAATGTAGTTCTCTGAATGGTCTCAGTCGCTCTGAGTGGGACCCAGCTCATTTAAATTCAGCTTTTCACATACAAGGCCCACAGAGCTAACTGCTCAGGATGCAGATGTAAAATCTGCCTGTGCGCCGGTGACTCCAAGTCTCTGCGCAAAAATAGTGGCCACGGCTGGCTGTGGAGCAGACAGGCTAGCTCCACCATCCGTAGCCTGCTTGGCCAGTATGGAGCAATCAAGATCAGAGACAGCGGTTGCTCAGAACTGATGGTAGAACAAGCAGGAGAAATGCAGAGACCAGCATGTCTGGCTATGGGTAAGCCAGTGCATCCTCCTGTAATGGTGCACCATCGTTTCTTTGCGGAAAAATCAGTGAACATTGCGTGTTTTCGCATGATGTGAACAGATCTACGGATACCTGAACAAATCTGTCTCACAGCTGGTGAATTATTTCGGGACTAAGTCTCCACTCCCCGTAGAGTAGATTCCCTCTAGAGAGTAAATCCGCTCCAGTGTTTAAGACACCGGAAACATGCGTTGCACAGGTTCTTGCTGCTCCACATAATCTGGCTGTGACCCAGCCTGTGCAGTGTCGCAGACCAAGTGCTTCCCTGATGGTGTATATATGCCACTGGTGTTGTATTTTCTGTCCTTATCAAGATATGACCATTTCTGG
>VUQS01075420.1:0-16876 GCA_015108495.1 Heterochromis multidens
GTGGAGTTTGGAGTGTGACTGTTTGAGGTTGTGGACAGGTGTCTTTTATACTGATAATGAGTTTAAACAGGTGCCATCAATACAGGTGACGACTGGAGGACAGAGGAGCCTCTTACAGAAGAAGTTACAGGTCTGTGAGAGCCAGAAATCTTGCTTGTTTGTAGGTGACCAAATACTTATTTTCCACCATAATTTGCAAATAAATTCTTTAAAAATCAGACAATGTGATTTTCTGGATTTTTTTTTCTCATTTTGCCTCTCATAGTTGAGGTATACCTATGATGAAAATTACAGGCCTCTCTCATCTTTTTAAGTGGGAGAACTTGCACAATTGGTGGCTGACTAAATACTTTTTTGCCCCACTGTATAAATTATGATGAACTCTCACTGTCAGTAAGCCTAAGGAGGTTAGGCCTTTCTGAAGCATTCTGAACAAGTTGGAAAAGAAATGAAAACATCTGACAAAAGAAAAACAGCTGCAGTAATAAAGGTGACTGGAGATAAAGATTTACTTTAAAAATAATTTGCAGGCAATTGGAAAAGCCATCTGTCTTATGACTGAGCGACTATGAAATTCTGGGACAACACTGATACTTAAAGTTATATTAGTATTGGCATTTTTCCCAGTACCAATATATTATACCTATAGTTTATTTTGTTTTCACTTATTCTTGTTTTTGTGCCGGGGTAATCTCTATAAACAATTCAGTTCCAGTTCTCTGAAATGGTCATTTCAAATTGCTTCATGCTGTAAGCTAAAGACCTACAAAAATTAGCAAGAGAAACCCATCAATCAGACAATTGCCTGTGAGCAAGCACTTGGTAACAGTGGGGATGAAGAACTCCCTTTTAAAAGGAAAAGACCTCCAGCAGAACCAGGGTCAAGGAGGGGGAGATATCTACCACGGCCAGTTGGTGGTGAGGTGAAAGAGAAGAGGAGAACATGAGACAATAAATAACAGCACAAACTGAGGGGGGATTAAACAAAAGTAAAAAGAAAATACACCTTCAGTTATAAAGTTTACTCATTTACTAGCTTTTTAAGTTAAAAAAAAGAAAAGAGAATCTAAAAGACAGAAACTGTTGACTGTTCAAGTTCTTGCTGACTGTGTGCAGTCCTGTGAAAACTGTTTTTCACAGGACTATATTAATGCTTACAGAACAATAAAACTGTCAATATTTTTGCAGCCAACAGGAAAAAAAAATCAAGGAATAAAGTTGCATCCTTAGAATTTGTATTTATTATGGATTCTGATCAGGGAAAGATGAAGACTTTAGACACTATTAAAAAAAAAAACTTTAGATCCTTTAACTAAGCACTGAGGTCTGATGGATCATCCAACAATGGCAACACTTTTTTCTGGTGAACTGTTTAGTCAGTAGGTGATGATTTCAAACCTGTTGATGGCTAATCCCAAACATGGTCTGCAGCATAAGTTACCACGGTGACGTATGGTAAAACCTAATCATAATACAGAAAACCAAGGGTTACCTCTGAAGTTACCTTGATGAGTCAAAATTGTGCTTAGTAGTTCAGGCCTCTGGTAAGGAACAGATGATTTTTTAATTATGTACTAATACACAAACCTTAGAACTAGAAGAGGGTGAACTTTCTTTTTCACATGACTGTATCAGTAAGCAGGGGACAAGACTAGAGGTGTCATGGTCCTGGGTCCATTACCCACCGTTTCTGAGTTTTTGAACTTTCTAGTTATTTTAATATTATATTTTAACCCTGGTTTGTGTAATGTTTATATTTGCTTCATGTATTCCTTAGTGTATTTAGTTCTCAATTCCTAGTTGCTTTAGTTTGATTCTTCTCCCAGCGTTCCTTCCTCTTGTGTCAAGTCTCTGTCAAGTGTTAAGTTTATTCATGTGTCTGTGTTTTCCCTGTTTCATTATCACATTTCCTGTTTTATTTTGAGAGTTTGTATTCCTTGTGCTTTGCCTTTAGTTTTGCTTCCTTTGTCTCGTCTCCTGTGATTTAGTTCAGCTGTGCGTCATTTTCCCCAGCTGTCTCCACTTATCTAATTACCCTTTTGTTTGTATATATACCTTCTGTCTCCCCTTGTCCTTTGTTAGAATGTCAGTTCTGGTTCAGTGTCTGTTTATGTTCCTGTTCACATTCACCTTGCCAGTGTTCCCTAGTGCCGGTGTCTCTTAGGCCTAGTGTGTTTTTAAGTTTCAGTAGTTTATAGTTTTCAGTTTACTTTGTGTTTTGCGTTTGTATGAACCTGCCATCAGCCTTCAGTAAACGGCTCGCCCTTAGTTCTCCTCAGTCTGCCTGTCTTTGCGTCCTGCATTTGGGTCCTCACACTCCAGCTCGTGACAAATAGTACAGGAAGATTTTAGGTTATTGTTTTTGATTTACTTGTAGTCCAAGTTTTATTTAAAGGCTACATTTGGTTGCATGCAGTTAAACAGGTTGTGTCAACAGCAAAAGAATATGGTGTTTTCCAGTCTTTAAAACTCAAACCTATCACTTGACAACAATTTAGATTTTCATTGATTTTTCAAAATATATCTCCATTCATGAACATTTACCAGCGGGTGTTACTGAATGTCTTGGCCCCAACAACTGCTGTCTAAACGGAAAGCCCTGGAAAAAATACCCATGGCCCCAAACACCAACTCAGCAGACTAGCTGATGGCTTCACGGATTGGTTGAAACAAATAAAATTTAATTAAATTAAAAAAAAATATGTTAACTGTTTAACTCTTTTTCTCTTCATCATACTACTTTTGAGTATTTAGACAGTGCCAAAAAGATGTCTTATTTGCCTTGGCCAATATATACTGGCACATCCTTATATATTACTATCCACCACAGACTGACTGACTACACAAACTGCAGCATTAAGATCAATGAACCATAGGATTTAAACAGCTCCAAAGAAAGAAAACAGCCAAAATCTGATGTGCTTTGAAACCCAGCAAGCATTTAGCATAGCTAGTTATATAGTTATGTTGTTGTTGCTGTCATTGCAAGTAAAGGCACTCGCAAACTGTCAGTCCATTGCCACGTAAAAAACACCTACAGCTGCGACATTCTTGGTCAGTAGTTCCAGGGAGACTGATTGGTCTTATCCAAGCACATGGCCTTTTTGTGACCCCTATCTTGGGACCTACCATGCACTTTGAAAAACCACAGTCAGCAGTAACAAATGTGTCAGTAGGCTAGTTGGTTGGGGTACAAAAGTTTGTTAAATTAGACTACTGCATTGTACACTGTGATCCTGTAAGAATACTGATACCATTAAGAATGGCAAGCAGCCTGGATTAGCATAAAGATGGGAGGCAAACTGCAAGTGTAACTAACTCCAAAGTCAGCAGTCATGGATAAATGTAATAAAAGATTTGCATCACTCTTCTTCTTCTTCTTCTTTCAGCTGCTTCCTTTAGAGGCCACCACAGTGGATCATCTGCCTCCATCTCACCTTATCCCTAGCATCCTCTTCTGTCACACCAACCCTCTGCGTGTCCTCCTTCACAACATGAATAAACCTACTCTGTGGTCTTCCTCTTTTCTCCTGCCTGGCAGCTCCATATTCAACATCTTTTGTCCAATATATCCACTCTCTCACCTCTGCACATGTCCAAACCATCTCAACCTAGCCTCTCTAACTTTGTCTTCAACCTGAGCTGTCCCTCTGATATACTCATTTCTCATTTCATGAGAAAGTGACCATTTGGGAGTGACCATTCTGGTCACTCCCAAAGAAAATCTTAGCATTCTCAACTCTGCAACCTCCATCTCTGCCTCATCAATCATACATCATAGCAGGTCTCACTACCATCTGTGTAGCTTTCCTGAAGAAGAAGAAGATCACTTTATCATTCAAATTTTAAAAAGGTTTTCCCATATACAGTGGTGTGAAACAGTATTTGTCTCCTTCCTAATTTCTTAGTTTTTTGCATATTTGTCACACTTACATGTTTCATGTCATCAAACAAATTTTAATATTAGACAAAGATAACCTGAGTAAATACAAAATGCAGTTTTTAAATGATGATTTCATTTATTAGGGGAAAAAATTTATCCAAACCTACCTGGCCCTGTGTGAAAAAATAATTGTCCCCTCTTGTTAAATCATCAATTAACTGTGATTAACCACATTTTTTGTAAAGCTCAGTCCAGTTTCACTAGCCACACCCAGGCCTGATCACTGTCAGACCCGCTGAATCAAGAAATCACTTCATGATCTAAAGAAACAGCTGAGAAACAAAGTGGCACTGTTTGCTTCAGTTATACTGTACATCCACTTTAGCCCCCAGTACAAACATTACAGTTTACACTCTAATTCATTTGCTATTTCAGTTTGTATTTCTTGACATGAGCCTGAAATTATCAGACATCTACGCACTTGGAGTCATGACATTCCCATAAACTGCTGCTGAAACGTGAATATAATATAACCTTTAGGGGATCTTAAGATCGGGGCTAAAGATGAACAGGACAAAGAAGGGTTTGTTTGACAAATTAATATATAAAGACACATTTTACAGTATTTTTCTCTATTCTACTTGAAATTTAAATGACACATCTGTGCCACCTATGAATTACAGCAAAAAGTAACTAGGCTCACGATGCAGCTTGTACTTGGAGCTGATGGCATTGTGCATTCCGAGACCACACATTGATGGGTTAGGAAAAGGAATCATTTTATGTGCTATTCTGCAATAGATCCTCTGAATAACCCTTTATCATTGGGGAAGAACACAAGATGTAGCTTTGAATTGTCCTTTTGTGTGCAGACAACTGAGCTTATAACAAGTTGCATCCTCACACATCAACAAGCAAAATTAATTTGCATGCTTTCCTCAGTTATAAAGCAGAGAGACACGGGGGGAGTTATTTAAAGTGAAAATTGCATGAAGCAATCACACACATCTGACAAGTCATATTTACAGTCTCTGGCAAACATTACTGTAACTTTATGTGCTAAAGGGCAAAACAGCAGTTTTATGCACCAAATTTGTTTTTTCTTCTTCTGACAATTAGGAATAAGATCTCAAAAACTAAACCTTAAATCATTTAAAGTTCTTTTCCTTTACAGGATACCAGAATTCCAAAAAAATTCAGAGATTCTGAATCCAATGAGTGAATCTTTGATTCAGAAACAAAGATTCAGAGAAATACGGGATTGTGAAATCTTTTGTGAAGGTACTCAACAGTCAGCTCATGCAATTTCAAGAAGGTGATGAAACAGTCAGGAAAGGAAAGCACCAAATTTAGATCTAAGTTACAACATGGAAATGGCTGAATCACAACTCATGCTTCCTGTTTTCACTGCAACATTTACAATCTTGGAAAATCTGGGCCCCTACAGGAAAACTAACGGTAGCCTTTTGCTATATTAATCAATATGTTCCATATGCATCTGTCATGTAATACATGTGAGTGAGAATCAGAAATCTAGTTATACTTTGACCTAAAGTCAGCAAGATTATTTGTAATAAAATGCCACAAAACCATAATACCCATTACATTTCAGTCTTATTATGTTTATCAGTTATTACAATTTTTTAAAAATTATTATTACATTAGTTTTTAATTCAAATTAATTCCAGTCAGTTTCCATGACCAAAAAGTTTTGTACATTTCAGTTTAGTTTTTATTGTTTAGAAATGTTCAGCTTAAGTTTAACAAAATACGGGTGGAAATTGTTGAGACTTAAGAATGTTAGAACAGCAGAGTAATACAAAACGATTCAAACAACCAACACAGTCATGCAGACATTCCAGTCTTAATACACACATCCACCGAAGCCTCCTCAGGCTGGTTGCGTTGACAAATTTGACCAAGCTGACAAAAACTAAAACTAAAGAAATTTTCTGTAAATTTTTATTTCATTTTTGTTAGATTTCTAAGTACACAATACTTCTTCTACTTATGTTTTTAATTAGCTTTAGTTAACTGTAATAACCTTGGTGTACATAACATGAGGTCAAACTAGAGACAAGACTTTCTATTGATAATGAAGTGAATGAGGACATTGACCCCGTGGAGAAAATATCGTGGTTTGTTTGGTGGTTCAGAGCTGGTATCACCACAGAACTGAATTATGTATGAAGAGGTAGCATAACGTAACATGGTAAATTTGCCTTGGGCACAATAGCTGCACACAACATGATACAAACATAATGGGCAGGCATACGTAAGCTACCCTGCTACATAACACAGTGCAGACAAACACACCACTGCTTAGAGGTTGTTAAAGGTGATCGCTAAGAAAGTAAATATGAAAAAAAATACAAATATAAAATATAGTGAAGACATCAACAAGGAGAGAGATAATGATTTTTGCTTAAATTATAATTTTGCTTTTAAAACTCTAGTGACCTTTCACACCTTCCTGAAGCACCTCCCACAAGTTGGACTGGTTGATGAACCCTTCTTATGTGTCGGCTTATCACTGACAAATTTTCTTTGGCAATTTCTCACATGGAAGACTATTTATTTGTTTAGAACAAAAACATTTATTTTTAGGATCACTTTGGAACAGAAATTGAGCAAACAAAAGCCACATCTAAATACTTAATTAGCTGAATATATTGCTTTTTAAAAATTTATTTTAAAAAAATAATTTCATTAAAAATCATGAATAATTAATCATTTCATTAAGTATAATTTACATCATTTTCAATCAAGTTTTTGTTATATTAGAACAAAATAAATATGCCTTTAGTTAAATGTAAGTTTGGGGTGATTAAACTCTTGTGTTTAAAAATCACACACACACACAACTCCAACACTACCTACAAATAACACATTGAATAACGTTTTCAGGCTTTTTCAAGGTTAGGGTTATACTTCAAGTTGATGGGCTTTCAGGGAAGCTTTACCATAGCCTGCTTACACAAATGAACAAGACAATGCCAAAACCACAAGATGGTACCAAGTCTAAGGAGGACCTTCATGCAGAGCTAGACTAGCTGCTCCCTCTTACTTCCACACTGTATGTCAAGCTAATCTAATAGATTGTGGTTTTTATGGTTCCTCTATTTGAATGATGGAGAACAATGCCATTCTTCTTATATTTCATCCAGAAAATGAGCTTTTTAAAAATATAAAATATGCTCTATTTTGTGTTTTAGCAGGAGTCTAAGGTTTGCGAAGACAAAATCCTGCTGCTACGAAGCAGGATTTTGTCCATCCATCCATTTTGTTCCGCTTATCCAATTCAGGGTAGTGGGGGGTTGAAGCATATCCCAGCTGCCATAGGACAGAGGCGGGGTACACCCTGGACAGGTCACCAATCTGTCGCAGGGCTAACACAGAGAGACAGACAACCATTCACACTCACATTCACACCTATGAGCAATGGGTTCACCAGTTAACCTAACCCGACTGACTGCATATCTTTGACGGATACGAAGCAGAATTTTGTCTTTGTCCAGGTAACTTTGGGGTTAACCATGGGTTTTACATCGCCATAGTAACTCATGCTGTGAACCTAACCTACTCCGGAGCAGATTATGTTCCAGATTAGAGATGAACAGGAATGAAATCACCGCCTACTGACCAATCAAGTCTCCGGAAAATAGCGTTACCATTCCTGGAAGATCCCTCTGTGTGCTCCATAATTAACCTTAGTGTGTGAAGAAGACTCCCCATTTACATGAACAAATTGGATTCTATTAGATAGATATGATTCAAACCACTGCAGAACAGTACCTTTAATACTTACAGCATGCTCTAATCTCTGTAATAGAATATTATGATCAACAGTATCAAACGCTGCACTGAGGTTTAGTAGAACAAGCACAGAGATGAGTCCACTGTCAGAGGTCATAAGAAGATAATTGTGATGAGTTCTGAATCCTGACTGAAACTCTTCAAATAAACCATTCCTCTGCAGATGATCAGTTAGCTGTTTTACAACTACTCTTTCAAGAATTTTTGCTATAACTGGCAGGTTGGTTGGTAATTTAATGGAATACTCGATAATAACCCATCAGATTCTCCCATGTCTTAATGATAAAATTGTGATGTTAATAAGTCTGTTAACTCACACAATTTTCTTCCTGCCTTCAAATAGGCTACACTATATTAATATAGTAGCTCTTTTCCAGTCTTACTGACCAAAACTATTAAAGCACACACACATTCATACTGCACTTTTAACACAAAACTACTGAACTTTTCCTCTCACAGCCCTGATATATCTGCAGCAGCAGTGTTACTTGCATTCTGTATTATATGTGTAACCTCTTGATATTTTTCCAATATTATAGTTTACTCTTTCTTTGTAAAATCAGCTGCTCAGCTGTCAGTACAATAATCAATGTGATTGCTCAGATGCTGCCAACGCCACCCCTTTCATGTGGACATGCTCGTACCTAGATCGAGAAACCCTGGGTTAATTTAGCAAGCCGATAACCAGCTTTGTGTGACTGCTTATCCTGATCACCAAATTTAGGGTAAGTGAATCCAGATAACGGAAAGATACCCTGGGTATGTTAAACTTGCAGGACCCAGAACAAGACAAGAGATCACAGACATGAATAATCACAAGAAGCCACAAAGCAAAAACAACAATAGACTCCAATCAAAGAACTAAAGAAATCCCAAACTCAACCTAACAAATAATTAGAAACTTAGAGCACTAGGATGACCAACCAAAACCAAACAAAAAACAACAAAAAACACGTAATGCACATAAATCCAAAATCTGCAAAGGTATGATTGCATGATGTAGAAACAGAGTCTCCTTTTCTGTGCCTGAGCTCATTACAGATGGATTGAGGTAAAGTGGGAAACTGCCCTGTGGTCTGACCAATCAAAATTCACAATTCTTTTTGAAAATCATAAACATTATATCCTCTAGGTGAGACTGAACAGTTTAAAAGCAAGCATCTATGACATAACATTGCATCAGTGCACCTGTGAATGTGAAACCATTGGAGCAATGGCATCCAGATGACATGTTTTTCAGGGAAGGCCTTGCTTATTTTAGCAAGACAAAACTAAACCACAGTCAACATATATTCCAACAGTATGATACCATAGTCCAGACCTGTCACCCACTAAAAACATGTGACCAGTGTTGGGTGTAACGCCTTACTATAATCACATTACATTTTTCAGTATCGCGTTACAAAGGTTCTTCAGTTATCTGCATGCTGATCAAAAGAAAAACAAACAAACAAATGTGCCTTTTTCTTCCTGCTGATTTCAGCTTGCGTGCAGAAAGAGGAAAATGGTGGAGTGGTCTACAGGTTTTGAGAAGTGGAGATATGGACATTACTTTTATTTTTATTGCATGAAAGGACAAGAGTGCAAATCACTTTGAAGTCTCTTTAGGCTGGTTTTCAACTTGGCTTTATGTTGCTGGCCTTGTGTTCAAATGTAAATATACTAAAAGAAAGATTGTATGAGTCCTCATTAGGACAGGAATTTGTGTTGGTGTGTGGAACTGTAGCCTAAAATTTATATTGTTAACTGGTAATTATGAAATAATGCGTTTCAGGTCATTTTTTTTCAGTGTGTAACTAAGTAACATACTCCATTACTTTTAAGAGAAGTAATGAGTAATCTGTAATACATTACTTTTTTTTGAGTAACGACCCCAACACTGCATGTGACACATTATAAAATGAAAAAAATATAACAAGAAGGCCTCAAACTGTTGAAAGCTTATATGGAAGAATGAAAAAAAATCTGTTATTGTTACAAGGTAAATTTAGTATTTTACCCTGTGAGGTTTATATAGAGTGTTTTTAATTAGTAAACTTTAGTTTATACTTTTCTTTTTAAAATTTTTTTATTTGCATTTGCATAAGCGGGAATTAGCTGCAGGCAGAGACTGGACATCTGCCTGCCTTCTGTGATTATTGATGCTTTGCAGTTTCTACAGTACGATTGGTGTTGCCTGGCTGAGTTAAAGCCAGTCGTTTCCTTCTGCACAGGAAGTCGGTGTGTGGAGTGAGAAGCTGGTACGTGAGACGGGACCAGACCTGTCCTTGCAAATTGTAATTGGACTTTTAGTGTTGGCTGTGGAGGCGGTTGACTCTGTGCAAGATTTTTAGTTTAGCAAGCCCCAAAGCTGCCAATAGCTAAACTTTTGTAAATATTTTTAAATATTATTTACAAATATCTACCTTTGTAAATATTATTTTTGAAAACTTTTTTAAAAAATTATTGCTCTCATATTTTTTTGTTTTGCCTAGCCTAGGCTAGTTTTATTGTTTTTAGAGTTCTATTGTAATAAATTATACTTAAAATTGCTAATTGAGGTCTGTGAAACATCCCTTGTTGGCGACCCCTTTTTCTTCCTGCTCTTCACCAGATCAAGACGGTCCTCTTTTTACATTCTGCTCAAAATGAGCACATTTTCTGTCATCTGTTTTCATATTAAATATTGAGTGTACATAATTAGAAGATCCACTTAATTCTGTCATTTTTTTGCAGCATCCAAATTCTTTTGTGAAATGGGGTTGCAAAACTGTTCACCATCACAATTGGGAACGGAAAAAGGGTGCCAGATAACAATGCTGTGCAAAACTACAAAACTGCTCATCCTCCTTCCCTAAATCAATATGTTCAATTAAATCACGGAAGTCGAGACATCTGGCACTCGTCTTTAGGCCAACTCGTGAGTGAGACACCATAGTGTCACATCAGGAAGTTCTGACATTTTAGAGCTCTTTAAAAAAAGGATCTAATTCCTTAATCTGAAGCAGTGGTAAAGGGTGAATCCTGGAGTCACTATCATGAAAATAAAAAGGTAAGAAAACCTCCTTTATTCTGTAAATTCATTTTCTTGTCTTCATTTCTTTTTTGTTTTGAGCCTTTGTACTTCTTGAGTTCAGAATAAAATTCACACGTTTCCTGTGTTCCCACATGTCCTTTTCTACATTTAACTGAAGCTTGGTTATCACTGACTAAATCAGTGCTTTATGCTTGGGCTTGCCACATTCTAACAATTGGCAACACACTGGCTGTGTGTCTGAGCTACACATGCATGTAAATCTTTTTCCACGGCCACTGTTAAATGCAGACTGTAGAGAAAATTCTTGTGGTTTTCACAGAATCAACAATCAACAGGCATGTATTTGGAGACTCTGAGACCTTAATTTCACAAACAACTCTGTGGGACTAATTTTGTTGTAGACACAATTCATTTATTTATACTTGTGATGCATCAGCACATTAGTGTTTGGTCAAATGTTCATGGAGGCACTAAATCTGTGTTCTATCAATTTAGGAAAAGCATGTGCAATCAAAAAAAAAAATATCAACGATAGTCTGCTAGGGCATGTGTAAGCATATGTGCAATTACAACTCACTTTTTAAGTGATTTATCTATTACAAATAATTGGTTCTGAATTTAAAGGGACTAACATGCAGATGTGAGGAACAACCTAACCACAGTGGAGAAGCAAAACATGACTAATGGTATTTCTCTTTTTTAAGCCAGTTAAGCTTAAGTATTGTTACACAGTGGGCATATTCACTTTCTGTGATCATTTTTACTAGAGAAACAATATAAAATGTGTCCTTAAGATAATTATTTAGTTTTTAGTTGTGTGTCCCAACTCTATTGTCCCAAAAGGAGAGTCATTTTAGTTTTAAAGCAAAAGGGATCTCTGTCTAGACAAGTGGGTTTTTTTTTTCTGAAATCTCTTTCCATATCGTAATTAGTTCAAGGAGAACAACCCAAACACAACACATCAGCGGTAGTGTGAAATCCAAAGTCCAAAACATTAGTTCCAGGCTAGAAGTCATACAAAGGAGTTCAGACGGTAAGGCAAACAGAGCAGCAAAGGGGCAAGCAAGCAACACAAGCAACAAGGAAAAATACAAAAAGGAATACCTGAACTAGAAAAAGGAAACACAAACTTAGAAAAGCTTGATGTGGAACATGGAAAGACAATCTGGCAACAGGAAAGTGAACAACAGGTTGTATATGCAGTATAAAGACTTAATATTTATGCACAAAACTAAAAGACAGAAGCAAACTAACCAACATTCAATAAACTCAGTGATTCCAAAATAAAATAGGAACTCAAAACAGCCTCAAACCATGACACATAAATGCACATCACATGACTATCCACATACACTGTGCATGAGCATGGTTTTGTAAATGGGAAGAAGCTGGTTGTTTCCTTAATTATGACAAATCAAGTAGGATGTTGAGTAACTGATAAGACCCACTTGGGAAGTGAACGTGGGTGTCTACCTCATTGTTTTCAAAAGTCTTTTCTGGCTTGTCTATACTTAAGCACTGCATTCAGTGTTTTAAGAAAAAAACAACAACTTGTGGCTGTAGTTGTGTTTATGGATGCATCCCTAATAAAACAAAAAATATTTAGCACATAAAACAGCAGCTGAAATAACAGTTTTAGTTGTTATAGCAAGAGAAAAAAGGACATGAGAATATAGGACCATAAAAACAAACTTGAGCCTCCATTTATGCTTATAAGGAGTTGGAAGAAAGGCATATAGTAACCTGCATAGTTTGTATGCATGTATTTTTTCAAATTATATCATTTTGTATATATTGCTGTATATCATATATATATATATATATATATATATATATATATTATATGTATTATATTATATCAGTCACTCTAGTCGCCTGTGAACTAGTGGATGTGAAGAGGCTAACTTATTGAGGAAGCTAATTCTACTCCACAGTTACATCCTACTCAGCCAGTGTGTATTCCAATTATGTCAGCGCAAAAATTTGGCAGTCCAATCAATTAATATATAGTACTGTGAAAAGTTTTGTATCATCCCTCATTTCTTTATATTTTGCTTCCCAGGAGCCAGACTTTCTTGTATTTTTTTTAAAGTGGTCTTGAGCAATAGTTCTCCAGACTTTCTGAAGGTCTTTCTTTGGACATTGGCTGCTTTTTCATTCATTTTCAGTCCAGTCCTTGTACCTGAGCATTTTCAGAAGAATGCTTTTTCTTGTTGAACCACTTAATTGACCTATGAATCATTCAAGCATTACAAAAGGCACCTAACTCAAGGGGTGAACCAGTGTTGTGTCTGCACATAACAGACAACTTGGGAAAGAACCAATTTTAAATGGAATCTTTAGGCACTTTGTTACCAGCAGCCTGTTGCAAAAGCATATAATTATTTCTCATTTTTTAGTTGAATCTATGAAAAATGCCAAAGATAACAGAGTTTGACAGGCTTAAAATAGTATTTTTGCACCAACAAGGTGATTACCAAAGAGCTATTAGCTGAAATATCTCGGCATGGTGTGCAGTGTGTCCTTAAAACATTTAAGGAAACTGGACAAGTGGTGGACAAAAGAAGAAGTGGCAGGCCAACAGTATCTGAAAGTCATGTCCTTCAGAAAATAGAAAAAAATCCAGCAACAACCAGACATAGGACATTTGCAATACATTTGGCCCTTCAGTTGGTCTCAGTGGAAGGGTGGATGTCAAGAAACCATTCTTAGGGAAGGGAAACAGGGAGAAAAGGTTAAGGTATGCCAAATTACACAAAAGCTGGACTGAAAATCAGTGACAACAGGTCTGATGGAGTTAGTGATGCAGTGAGTGTCTACAACCATCTGTAAAACATGGTGAAGGCTCTGTCATGCTTTGGGGCTGCATTTCAGCCAGTGGTGTTGGAGATCTTGTCAAAATTATTAATGCAGAAAAGTGCCATCAGATTTTGATCCATCAGGTTTTGATCCACCAAGCAATACCATCTGGAAAGCATCTGATTGGCACCACCTTCATTTTTCAGGTGGTCATACTAAATATTGATTTTCAAGCTTTGAGGTGACTGTTGTTGTGATTTGGTGCTATGTAAATAAATTTGAATTGATTTGAATTGCATTGTAAAAACTCTGTTTTTGCCTTATATGCTGTATTTCCATGTATGTCTGCAGATGTCGTAATAAAAAGCTGCACCTGTTTCCTTGTTTCCTAGCAAAATATAAAGAAATGAAAGGTGACTCAAGACTCAAGCACATGAACTTACTATGGATTTCAAATCTGTACATAATTAACAAAAAACATTTATTACTTTGTGTGTTCGTCTGTTTTTGACTCATAGCTACATAAATCTATTTTTTTTAGAAGCTATTCAATTGCAGTTATGCTCTGCATCGTGTTACAGTAATGCTTATGAACACTATAGTCAAAAATCCAGCAATTATTAGCAATCCTCTATGGTAATTTATGTGCCGTATTTTGTTACATTCATCAAATTTGCTCCTAATTTATAGTAGGAGTAAAGTTATAGTAAAGATATTTTCAAAGACACAGTAATGGCTCTGGCAAACAGGAAGTACAGCCAGTCTCACTAAGGGTTAACAAATGAACTGCAGACTAAATTGAGCATGACTCAGCTTTATTTTAACATGGTTACAACACAAGTATGATTTAAATGATAGCAAGAGCATGAAAACCTTTATATCTTCCTAAAGGCTGAATAAAAGGTATTTTCTATGGAAAATCAATATAAAATACACAAATACTGAACATTATGAAACTACTGAGAAAACTTAATGAACTGGAACTTGTCATAAGCAAGACCCCAAATAATGAAACAAGATGCAGATTTCTGTGAAATAGGTTATATAAAAAAAAAAAAAAAAAAACTTCTGAGTTTCTCCTGAAGCTCTTCCACTGGTGATGTAAAAGCAATAGCGGTGGAACGAGGCTCGATTTGACATGCCAGCCTAATTAGTGCGATTATCACACAGCTGCACAGGCTGAGAGGATTTGAAATGGTTTTATCAAAAGGATCATTTTCTCAGGGAATGCCTCATCCTGACAGCGTGTGCACTGCCAGACCCAGTTCAGTTTGGGATGTGCAGCAGCTGTCTGCTGAAATATGCCACAGATTTGAATGGATGAACTCACAGTGGACAGATTGAGTTTTTGCTCAGAGTATTTCTGTACACGAGTAAATCTGTGATCTTTATTAAAGGTTTTCCAAAGGGCCGAGGCACTGCCTCATAGCTCAAAGCAGATCAGTTATTTGGAGTGTGATGGCACATAATCCACATTAGATTTCCCTGAAATCACTCTCTTAGTTGGCAGAGTTTGGATGGAAATCCAAGCAGACCTAATGATATTACCAATCTTATTTGGCCATTGACAGTGAGGTAATTATTAGAATTAAAAACTACAGTTCCTCAGCTTAGCAAGAAATGTACCTTTCCTGGCATTGAAAGTTAGACAGAAAGGAGACCTTTTATATGATACCATCTTTTTTTGTTAGCTACCTAAACCACATGTTGATTTAACAGTTGAATGCCTTGAGGCGACTGTTATTGCGATTTGGTGCTATATAAATAAAATTTAATTGAATTAAAGTTTTCTCTAGTGACTTGATGCATGCTCTGTCATCCAGATAAGGAAGTCCCAGAAAGTTTATTCTGTTCATCTGGCGTTGGACGAGACTGAAAGAAGTCACTTGGATGAGTGACAAAACGTTTCTCCCACTGAAAACACTACGTCCAGATGAACAGAAGCAATTTTCTGGGGTTTTCTCTGGTGAATTTTTAGAAAACAGATAAAACGTCCAGCCCTGAAAAATTCACCTGGTTAACTCTTGTACTTCAGTTATGAGGGCTCAAAAAATAAGGTTAATTAAAAGGCGCCAACTTTCAACCCACCCTTATACAATATACTGTACTTTGAAGTCCTCTAAGTCCAAGAAATTTTCATAGTATGAAGGTAAAGTTTTGCATGGCTTCATTAAATACATTAATGTTATTGTAAAAAAAAAAACAAAAAACGAAGTTTCATGTTTCAGGGGGTCAGGTTGGAGCTTCTTACTGATTTTTCATGGAATTACCTTTTGACCAGTAATGTAATGAACCCATAACCAGGAGTTATAACTCAACTCCACAACTCCTTCAGCTTTGTGGAGCATTCCAGTTCATTCTTATTTCTTTATTTATTTTTATGGCCTCATACTTTAGTGTTTTAAATGTTTTAAATGTTCTAAATTTTCTAAATGCTTATTAGCATTAGTACTTTTTTTTTTATTGTGCTGAAGATGGCACAAAGCCCATTGTATACCATCTACTGACACAGGACTGACAAAGTTAGCACCTAGCAAATGAACATAGCGGTGTGTTTAGCAAATCTGGATAGTTTTGCAAACCAAAAGCAGAGCTAAAAAAGAAAGCAGATATTGGACGTCATTGCAAGAGACATAATGCACCCACAGAACTCCATCTGCTGAAGAGAAGTTCAGTAGTTTCCAAAAAGTGTATCCATAAACTGAAGCTTGATGTTGGTGTTAAGGCCGCACTGTCTTTATGTGTCTTTGTAAGTTCTGCGTCAGATCCAGGAGGTCTGTGTAGAGTCAGTCTTTGACCACTGATGTCTTCCAGGATCACTCTGCAGGCATCACTGTGAGTCTCCATTTGTTTAAAAAATGTGAAAAGATTTGTCTTAAAAAGATTGTTTCATATACTTCATATCGTTTTAGGGACACAGATATTTTTTTTTTTTTTTACTGTATTTTCATCCACATACTGATGTGGGAGACAGAAAAAATAAATACATTTACCATCATCATCACCATCATCATCATCATCATCATCATCATACAGAGGATTTTTGAAAACACCCCAAATGTGATTTAAACAGCTACAGTAAATACAGTTTGAATACTCACCAATACTACAGAGCCTCTGCAGTAACACTCAGAGTGAAGACCGATAACTGCTTTTCACAGGAGGAATATCAGAGATCTGTAAAATATCAAAATTATACATTAGTTTTAAAGATGTTTCATCTTCACCACAGAGAGGAACAGCATTCAGCACATTTCTTTATTCACTCTGAAAATAAACAGACATCCAACCTGCTGGTGAAGCATGAAAAACATAAGGTGATTCTTTACATGTTAGTGTGAGACAGATAATACATGTGTCAC
>VUQS01075421.1:0-10368 GCA_015108495.1 Heterochromis multidens
GACTAGAAATAATATAGACATTTTACTCGGCCCAGGAGCCAAATTTACCGTTTTGTAGCAAAGGTAGGACTGTGAAATTACTGCTTAATTATAATGTTGAACTGTGCAGCAGCAGCTCATCATAAGCATTACCTTCATCTGGGTTTAGGTTATAATACTCCAAATATTATTCAGAAGTTTAGTCAATACATTTCCTCACGAGGGGCACTAATATCCAAAGTGTTCAAAATGTCTGAGGACATTTAGCTGGTGATAAGTATTGGCTGATAGCTCATTTTGAAAAATGCACCACTTCTACTGGTGTCTAGTATGTAACATCATTTGACCACGGTGCTTTACAGGGTGAAAAAAGTATTTTTACTTATTTAACACAACCTCCTAAATTACACATTTATGAGAAAAATAACGATGGGAATAGTGTTTAAAGTGCTTAAACACCTTTATCTATCTATTTTTTGCATTTGGCAGGGGGTGCTATGATGTCTGCCTTTGAAATTTTTCACTTCCTACCTCTGCCAGGATTGTTCTGTACTGTGTGGCTCTCTTTAATTTCCTGATGATGCTTCTCACTCCAGTTCTTGACACTTGGAAACGCTTTGATAACTTTGTATATCCATCTCCTGCTTTGTGAGCATCAGCAATTCTTTTTTTCAAGTCTAAACTGATTTCTTTTGTTTTTGGCATGATGCTTTCTCAGTGACAGCTCAAACCCTTGCTGACGTTTTTATACTGTGTGTAAATTCAAAGATAACCCTCAGTTTTAGCTTGATTTTACAAGCTTTGAGCATTACAAAGTTAAAGCACATCATTGCACAGCAGTGGTTTATGCTGTGGCTCAATAAAAAAAGGTCAGTTTTCAGGGGGATAATAATATTGACCCTGGTAATTGTTGTTTTTTCCAAAATAATTCTGTTTTTGTGTGCAAAAAGAAATAATTTATGCCTCCTAAAGAAAACTAGTATGTTTAGAAATGCTATGCTCTGTTAATGCAAGCACTTGGGAAATTTTTGACAAAAACTTTAAATTTTTAAATAGGGTGGCTAATAATTCTGTGAACTGAAATAACCATATAACACATCATAAGATGTTATTTAAAACCATTAAATGTTGAAGGTTCAATATGCAGAATATCTTACTCTAGAAGTGCTCATTTTTGTTTTGCAGTATCATCATTATCAGTTCTGGTCTCTTGTCAATCATGAAACAGTAAATGCAGCAAAGGCTGAAACTGCTTGCAAGTGCCGATTGAAGAACAGGATTAACAGAAGATGTGGCTGACTACAGTTTCTTTTTAACCCCACATTTATGTTTACTTGCACTCATATGTCAGTGAGAACAAATATCCCTAAAATAGTCACAGATCTTGGCTTTGAGAACAAAAGTCCCACCCACCTGCTGTTCATACCTTCTGTTTGCGAGGGGCAGCCAATCAAAAGAAAGTTGGCTTAAAAGGGAGGAGCTAAAACAGCCGTTTCAGACAGGATGAACTGAGTGGCTGCACCAAGGCTTAGTATAAGATAAAGAAGGATTATGTTAAACTGTTAATCATGCTACTCTAGTAGAGTTTAAGAATAAAAACATGGAGCTGGAAATGAGCAGAATCGTTCTGCTTTAAGGTACAAAATGGTATTATAAGAAGTTACAGGCTGGCACTAGCTGGTTACCATGAACAATACATGACATAACTTCATTGCTTTTAATTTTTTAAATGATTCTGTTGATAAATAAGTCTATTTTTGAGTGTTTTAAACTATTACATCATTTCTTCTTCTTCCTCTTCTGGGGTTGCCACATGGGATCATCTGCCTTCATCTCACCCTCTCACTAGCATCCTCCTCTGCATGTCTTCCTTCACTACATCTATTAGGCTTCTCTGTGGTCTTTCTTTTTCTTTCTGCCTAGCAGCGTCATCTTCAGCATCCTTTGTCCAATATATCCACTTTCCCTCCTCTGCACATGTCCAAACCATATATCAGCCAGCTCTCTCCCTTTACCTGTCATTTTCCCTGCATTTCAAGTTCTCCCGCCACCAAACACACCTTCCCTCTCTCCTCCTACTCTGTCTTCGTCCAGCAGGAGCACAGTTTTCACTGCCACCCTGCTGATCAACAACACTGGTGGCGGTTGCCTTTAACGTGGGCCCCGACCTGTCCGGTATCTGGTATCTCATTCTTGATGATCTGCATGTTTGATTTGGGAAAGATTCCAGGCTTGGGAGCAGCACTAGGAGAACACTGGTTTGTGGCCCTCCCACGGCTGGGTTAGACCAACTATTACATATAGCACCTTTTAAAAAAGTTTTGATTAGCCACATTCTTGACCATTGACAGTCACCAATACTAGTGTTCAGTAATCGTTTTTCTTACCATGTGGCAGACAGACTCATGAATGTCCGCATGAATTTATTAGTATTTTTTTTAAGCATTCATAAGAGGCTGTGTGGATTTATGCACTCGGAGATCTCCTTAGCCTGTTGAGGTTTTATCCTAACTTTAAATTCTCACATTATTAATTCTAACTGAGCACTTTTTCTTCATATAATTAGGAAATATGGACTATTGACTGATGAAACATTAAAGTGGATCTGTGTGTCTGACAGTTTTCCTTCACTTTCTGCCATGTATTGAAGGAAATCTGGAAATGAACAAAGCCAGCTGCACTTATTGGCAGCCTGACAAACACAGGAGTCATAAAAACCTCTTTCTGTCCACTCCTCTCTCTCCCTTTCATCTTTGTCTTCTCCTGATTTCTTCTGTTTTCTTTCTCTGAGGCAGTCAGTTGCATATTTTTGCTCTAACTGTCGTTCAGACATGAAAATAACATTTAGCAACACTTTTTTCATGCAGTGCCCAATATCGTAGTCTTGTGTTATGAAAACACTTTTCATAACACATTTTTGGAGAATTAACACACTACAGTAAATCTGTTTCCTCTCTGCTTCTGATTTCTCTGTCTTTCCTCATCTTTTAGTGCCATAAACTGCATGCATTTTATTTTGTGTGTGAGCTCTGGTCAGTGTTAAGCTGCTGGGTGGTTTAGGGATTAGACAGATTGTCCTAGACTTGTGTGTTTAAACTCTTTATATACTGATGCTACTCTGAAACTGACCTTAAACTTCAACTAAAGCCTAAATCACACAGGCCTAGAGACCAGTCAGAGACCCCTCAGTGGCAACCACCGGTTGTTAAGGAAAAATGTGTATTTCCCAACTGGTTGTGAGTGGTTACTGCCTGTTGCTAGGTGAAAATGGTTGCAAAAAGGGTGCTGTATTAAAACCCAGCTTATGATTGCTTCAGGGCTAGCAGATTGCCAAAAGCATCCATAGTTTGCATGGAAGATGGTGACTTGTCTGCAAACACTTGACATTTACTGTGCAATCTGTACTGAAACTTGAAAGTGTGATGCGTACTGGAAATGAGAAACATTCACCTTCAGAGTAAAAGCTGTGCCTTTTGAAATGTCTCTGTTACAGCGGTAAGGCGCAGCTTTTACTTTGAAGATAAACGGTCTCTGTTTACGGTTCACTTTTCACAGTTTCCTTACAGCTTGGAGAGCAGTTGGTGAGTGTTTGCAGACATTTTCCATGCTTCCAACTACTGGCAACAACTGTCATCTGCTAGCAACACACTTTTCCCTTGTAACCGGTGGTTGCCAAAGGGTCAATAACTGGTCTCTAGGCCTGTGTGACTGGGGCTTTAGAAAGTGTGTATAAGCAGAAGGAATCACTTCTACCTTGCTTAATGTAACAAAAGAGGTGCCCCAGGGTTCTGTTCCAGGGCCACTGTTATTCATTTTATATATATGCAATCTTGGACATAATATCAAACTGTCATTTTTATGCTGATGATATGGTGATGTATTCCTCTGCACCAACTCCTAACCAGGCTCTCTGTCAGCTTCAATCAGCTTTCAGTGAGTGCAGCATCACCTGTGTATATACCAGTGGTGTGTGTGTGTGTGTGTGTATGTGCTACTAGTTTATGCAACTCCATTGATTGCACTGCGGTCCTTCTTGGTCAGGACACTCTTGTAAAAGAGATTTTAAATGTTGGAGAGTCTTATTTTTTTTTCCTGGTTAAATAAAGGTTAAATTGAAAAAAAAAAAATATCCATCTTTTATATACAGTCTATTTTATGTAAAAGTAGATTCTTCATATAAAATCTTTTTTGCTGCTCTAGTTCATCTCGAGTTTTTTGTCTCAACTATGATTTGATTCAGAAGCTTACTTATTTGTGGAAACTCAATTTCTATTTCAAGCAATATTATTATTACTTCAAGCAATGAAATTGCCTTTTTTAAATTATGAGAAACTGGAAAAGTTGGTCAGCTTAGGCACTCTGTCTTGTGTGCAGTCATTATAGGTGATTTTTTTTTTTTTTTCACAGATTTCACATTTTTGTTGCATCATGACATTTATACCTTAACTCTTTACCCCTTGAAAGCTGACTAGGAGTAACCCTTGAAGCTTTTTTCTGAACTGAGTGGCTTCTGTCATATTTCAGGCCTGCTTATGGAACAAAATGATGGGGTTTGCATCAGAAGTTAGTGAGGGTGGTCTCTGCCTTTCCAGCTACCCTTGGAAAAACCGAGAAACTATTCTAATGGTTGTCAAAGCGTGTCTTTATTGATATGTATTGATGTGTCAAAACTCGTCATGAAGGGTACAGGGGAGGTCGTCAGATGTCATTTTTATGGGGGAAAGAGTTAAGATATAATGTCAAATAGTGAGATTTATCTCTTAATTTTGACCAGATATTTGTGCCGTAGGAGATAAAACTGCCAGTGTTTAACCTTCAGCACAGGTGAACCTAATGAGCGTTTAACTAAACAGATAAATTACGGTACATACATATAAATCATCAACAAAGCTCCAAAATGTATTATTGTCTGGCTGTGTAAAATGTGGGTTTTTAAAAAAAAAATTATAAGTAATAGAAATTTGTTAGTAACAACTTTGAACTGAGAAGACTTCATCTTCTCAGTTCATTTAGTCTGTATGAGGACTTCAGTGCCCTACACAGAGGAATGAATAAAACCCTTTTGAAGGTAAAAGAGACTCATTTAGACCAGACCAGAAAATAAGAAACAAAGTCACACTTTTAATTTCCCTTGCAGCTTTTTCCATCTTTAATAACCCTGTGAAAGCGCTCTGTATGTGTCTGTGTGTCAAAACCAAACACATAGTTTCCCGTTGACTCCATCCATGGCTTTAACAGCAGCTCATGCAGAGAATCAATTACCTCTCGCACACATGCACACACACACACACACACACACACAGTGCTAAAGGAGCTGTATAAGGGTGTTTGTGCATGAGCTCTGCTTCAGTCTGTCTTTGCTCTGCATACCTGTGTTGTTAAGAATAAACTGTAATGAGTGGAAATAAACCTGATTAATGAAGTTCTATAAAAGTCAGTGAGTGCTTTTCTGGATATCCGTGATTTTCCTCTAAAGGTCATCAGTGTGAAATAAGGCCTGCATAGGCGTCATCATTAGAGGCTCTCTGCCCAGATCCAGTCACTCAGCAACTCTCGTGCTCACTGACCTTTGTTTTATCGGTCAGGAATTTCCCATGTCTCCTCTTCTGCATTCATATAATTCAGTGCCTGTCTTAACAGTATGTAATAACTACTGTTTCTTATTCTTTCCATGACTGGATAATTTCCTGTATGAAGCCCTGCAGAGAAAAGAAATTAATGTAAGATTTTATAAAATGGAAACAATTTTAAAGCCAAGAAGGTTTTTACTGAGATTAAGATAAGAAGAGACTATTTACACCAACAAACATATTGTGTCTTTTACTCCCTCCCATGTTATCTTTGGGCCAGTAGAAACTCTGACAGTCTGTCATGAAATCATGTGCTCCTCTTAACATGCAAGAATCCATGAATGCAAGAAATGGAATACATTACTCCTTTATGTCCCTGATCATGTCAGATAACATTACACACCTCGAACGACTTAAAGCTCACACACGTAACCCAGGCGCTCTGGCAGAGGGAGCTGCCAGTTTTGTTTTTGTCTCTAAGTTGGTTTAATGGCTTGAATTTCATCTGGATCTATCATCAGGAGTTCTGTAAACAGTGTAGTCTGAAGTGGTGTAATCTTTGTCAACAGCATGTGAGATCACTCGTACCAGATCACTCGTAGAGGGATGAAAGATGAGAAAAAATGTTTTCCTTTCTGGGATTACCAGCACTAATTAAGGGTTCGTGCTGTTTAAACTGCCACTTTGTCATTTTCTAGCTTCTAGTTTTACGATTCTCACATTTCTTTATGGGAAAAATGATGCTTTTAAGCATGAGATCTTTGGGTTTTTCTCCAGCTTGGGTCAGCCTCTGCCTTCACCCAGGTTCAAGCTGAGTATCACCACTCTGTGTTTGAGATTTTCGGTCCTGCAGTATCACTTGGGCTCAGCTCGTGTTGTGTAACAGAGTTTTGACCTGACGCAAAGCTGTGGGAGTCTGTGGCTTTAACAGAGCTGGCTCCACTTAGTCCTGCGAGGGGGGGCATTTGAAGGCCCTGTGGTGGCTGTGGTCTGGTCTGGAGCCCAGTTTAGTGAGGAATGTTTGGAGAAGGATGCCTCCTACTGGTTGAAATGTATAATGGGAGCACTGGTTCAGAAAATCTTTATAAAGGTACCATTTCTGTGATCGTACATTTCCATTTACACTTTCTTTTGACTTATTTCTCCTAAATGTTATATTTTAATACAGAATAACAGGAAGATAAGTACTGTAGGCTTTTAGAAGCTGTCTTGCTTGCACTGTTTGACCCAGATAATCAGTGAAATGCATCCAGATTTCAACATCTGCTCGGATATGTTTGAGGAGGCTCTGAACCCTGGGGAGTTCTCTAAAATGTGCAATGAGAGAATGTGGAAATCGCAGGAAAAAAAGAACATGAAATCAATTACTTGCATTTTTATGCAACCAAACAATTTTCAGCTCTAGTCCATTTTGGAGGGAATTGCACGCAGTTGTTCTGATACATTAATTAATGTTGCCAGAATGTGTTTTTATATCTTTAATTGCGTGCAGAGGTTTTCGGACACAAAGATACCATGTGAGTTGACAGGGACATCTGCACACATTTCCTCAAAACAAAAGGAAGTTACAGTAGTTTTTGTGGTTGGTTCCTCTGATTTTATCAGCTTACTGTGAAATTGAGTCATAAGAGAAAAATGTACATAAACTATGAGTGAAATACAATGGAACAAAGTCAAATCTGCACACAGACACAATACACATATTTTTAGATTCAGTTTGGGATATGTTTCTCTGGGAAATCATTGTCTTCAATGTCTGTCACAAATAAACATCCAGAAATCTAAGCAGACCTCATAGACTGTGTCTAAAAGATGCATGTAGTCACATTTTGAAGCTTCAGCTGGCATTTTGGCCACCGGCGAGTTGAGTTTTTGGAGCCAATAAGGACTATATTTGGCCCAGATGATCCAAAGTTCTGTTTTTGAAGCCTTGAGGTGAGGATTTTTTTTTACTCTCATTGTCTTTGACACCAGACGTCACAAACAAGGGGCTGATCTGACTGAGAAACTGAGGGACACTGCTCGCCCATACAGTAAATACCCATCAGTTACAGTAAATACCCATTAGACCATAATTTACAAAACAAAACTGTTGCGTTCAATAAGACTGGGAATTGAGCTCATAAACTCATCAGGAAAGTGTTTACTGAGGGCATAGTTCACCAGACCCAGAGGTCATTTTGTCTTATTCCTTCTAAACAACTGCAGTAGCGACCACAGGAGTCACTCTCTGCTGGTCATTAGAAAGAATGCAGATTTAACCCCTTTAACACACCTGCTGTGGCTGTGTTGCATTTCAGCTCCAAAAAAGACGCCAGCGCTGATCACGTCCACTCCAGACGATGCTGGTGATTCTACCAGACATGGCAAAGGTTTTTTTTTTTGTTTTCTTTTTTCCCCAAAAGTGTCACAGAAGCAGCTCTCCAATCTGTGCTGGGCCCATTTTTTTTTATAGGAGCTGCACAGAGTAGATGAGGAAGGCAGAAAGTCAGATACAGAGAATCTGGTCAGTTTTCAAAATAAAACACCAGCTTTTTGAAGGAACAGAAGCACACTTAAGACACCACATCACAGACATACACCCACACTCAAAAAAAATTATTCTTGGCCCTTATAAACATGAAGCAATAATTTTGAGTAAAATGCAACTGAAATATATAAAATCAAAGGTTAATTTATTCAAATAATTAATCATCAAGCAAAATATGCTTGGTATAAACTGAACGTATACCAATCAAGTAAATTTCATTTGACCAAATTCTATTAAACAATTACACAAAAATTTAACATTTTACATTTTACTTATGTAACAAAATTACATGGAAAATTTACATGTAATCAAATTACTTAAAATCAGGATTTTGGGCATAAATATTTTTTGACTGCAGGGTGTTTTCCTCGGGTAAGGCTCCTCAACGTGTTCAAGTTTTAAAACTTTAAGCATGTGTAGTAGAATTCTTTGGATTACAATAGAGGACATCAAAATCTACATGTCTCCAATCATTTCAGAAACTGAGCAGCACACTGAAAAAGGTTTTCATTTTGAGGTTTATTTTTAGGATTGTAAAATATACTCCAAATCTGGGTCATCACTGCTTGAATCCTAAAATAGTTCAAACTAAGTACAGCACAAAGGCGCAGCCCTAGATTTGAATGACAGCAATGATAAGCCTTATCTATGCCATCCTGAAAACAACCCTGCCTGATGTCACAGACGACTCTTTCAAGCCTTCCTGTCCTGATATATCCAGATGTTTAGAAACTATATTTTCAGTTTGGATAGCAGTTTCTTCTCTGCAGAGTGATTAGGGGAAATGTTCCCTCTCATTCTTGCTGTGAGCAGTCTTTTTTTTTTTTTTTTTTTTTTTTTTTCTATTTTTTTTTTTTTTTTTTTTTTTTTTTGTTAAGCCATTTAACACTGACCTATGAATCATTCAAGCATAAAAAGACACCTAACTCAAAGGGATGAACCAGTGTTGTGACTACACATAACAGACAACTTGGCAAAGAACCCATTTTAAATTGTATCTTTATTTGTATCTTTACCTCAACATTACTGAAGCAGTGTGGGATCATCTTGACAGAGAACGGAACAAAAGGCAGCCAACATCCAAAGAACAGGTTTGAATGTCCTTCAAGAAGCCTGGAGAACTATTCCTGAAGACTACTTAAAGAAATGAGAAGAAAGCTGCCTAAGAGAGTTCAGGCTGTGTTGGAGAATAAAGGTGGTCATACCAAATATTGACTACTTTCAAGTTCATTAGAATTCTACAAACTCTGTTTTTGCCTCATATTCTGTATTTCCATGTATGTTTGCACTTGTTTTATGTTTGTATATGTTTAATTTGCCATTTTCCAAGCAACATATAAATATGTGAGGGGTGGCTCAAAGCTTTCACACAGTACTCTGCGTTTTAGTGAGGAGTGCAGTAAATTTTAAAAGCACCCTATTCCACTTAAAGCAACTGTCAGTTCTTTTACCATGAGCTAAGCCTGTGGCATAAACAAACCCATCTCACTTAATGACATCGCTTCAGTGTGAGACCGACGAGCTGGCACCGCTCCTGTCCCGTAGGTGGCGATAATGTCACAGATAAGTCGGTGATAGACACCAACTCAAAGAAGAAGTCGTCGCTCGCTGATGACATGTATTTCCCAGGACCTTTAGGTTTAGTGGCTGTAGTAACTTTGGTCGGAGGACTAGTTTAAGTCGGTTTAACATGCTCAAAAAGAAATCAAGTACCAGTGAAAAGAAAAGGAAGCACTCTCAGTCTGAGGAGCGACATGACAGCAGTAAACGCAGAAGCACGGGATCCAATTTAGAGGTGAGACTTTCGGGCTAGCACCCTGCCACAGAAAAGGAGGTCAGGAATATTACAGCCAAAAAACAAAATGTATTTTTCATTTTTCATTTTTCATTTTAGCCTGTCCTGTCTGGCAGCTTTTGCCGTCAGAATCATGATCTGAATGCACATATTTGCTTTTCCAAGACGAGCTCTGTAAACTCTCCGTGGGCTCCTGTTGTTCGTGATTTTCTTTTCATTTTATTTCATCTATTTATTTATTCACGTCACATGTGTGACATCACAGTGTCAGAGCTGACAGGCAGGAAAACAGAGGACAGAAAGAAAAAAGGAAAGCGGTTGAATAATTTGAGGGTTAAATTAGCCCCGCATGAACTGTAAGGTTGTTTTTAAAAATCACTTTAGTTTTAAATGATTGTTGATTTATTATTATTATTATTATTATTATTATTATTATTGTTGTTGTTGTTATAATCCTAACTTTGCTGACTTTTTTTTTTTTTTTTAGCCAGGAG
>VUQS01075421.1:10738-45092 GCA_015108495.1 Heterochromis multidens
ATATTTAATTAAAAAAATTTTTTTTTTCTTTTTAAAAAAAAAAAAAAAAAAAAAAAGAGTGAAAGCAAACTGATAAAAAATGCTTTCTCTACAGTTTGGGTCACAACATTGTGTTTAAATTATTAGTATTTTTGAATCATGGAGAAATATTTAAGGTTGTAGAGCATATTTGGTGTATGTGAGTACAGCTGCGTGCTTTTTTATCCCCGCTTAAAGGACTCCAAGGATGAACTCGCTGATCCTGAGCTTGACAAGATTGGCAGTGACATTGAGGAAGGCGGACTGGACCTCAGCCTGCCCTTCCAGCCCATCACGGCTTACGTCGGTGACAAGCGGGAGATGCTGGAGCAGTGCTTCCACGTGCTGGGGGAGAAGAAACTACGGAAGATGCTTCCCGATGAACTCAAGGTGATTTGTTTGAATTTGGTTTGAGTGTTAGTTATGTGAAAACTCAGCATCTTGTTATGACTCTGATTGTAGTCGCTGCACCTGATAAGGTCTGTGGAGCAGAGTGTGACGGACTGAATGTATCACCTGCATCAAGCACATGTTTTTCTTTAATAAATGAATTAATGCTTAAAGAATATTTTTTGTTGATTCAAACACAGATTCTTGTCAAACTTGGAAATGGCTCACAGTTGAAATGTTGGACTTCCTTCCTATAAATTTTGACATAAAGATGTCTGTCAAGTCGCCATACTGTAGACATTGAATTAAACATTTCATTTGTGGTTCTGTCAGTCTTGTTTTTGCCATTTTCTCATGTTTCTCATGTTTCTCATGTTGATGAGGAGCTAAGGCCATAGGTTTTCCTCTGTTTGCTTGGGAGGCTATCAAAGCAACCCAGCATCAGAGATACTCTTTAAACACATTATCGTTCACAGGAATGCAGTATAGAGGAAATCAAAACACTGTGTTGGGAGCAACTGGAGCCCATCTCAGAGAAAAATCTTATTCAGATCTTAGCAGGTAAGACTGAGGCAAGTTTAAAAAACCAAAAAAATCATTTTGCAACTTTCTACTAAAACATTTTATTTCACTTAAATGTGTCGGTTGTGTCAAGGGGAGGAGGTGACCACTGGGAATGGCAATGAAAACTCTGAGGAGTCTTTGGAAAGCCAGTGAGTGAAACGGTTAATAACTTATTAAGAGCACAGTTTCAGAGAACAGGTACATTGTGACTGTGTTCTTATGTCATGTGTTTATTTCTTTCCCTCGCCGAGGCAAGACAGTAATGTAGACTCCACATCGTGCCTCAAGGAAACAGCAAAAAGCGAGGACCCAAAGCAAGGTAATTAATATGTAATGATTACAAAGAACATCCCAGAGGCATTCAGTCAACAACTTCAAAGACAGAAGGAGGCTGTAAAAGGACGTCTCACATTTTAAATTGCTCTAATGTTCTTTACAGAGGGTGGCGGCTCTGGTGAGGAGAGTGATGTCCTCAGCATAAATGCAGATACTTATGACAGCGACATCGAGGGAACCAAAGAGGAGCAGACTGTTAAAGCTGTGGATGTGGTGGTGAAAGAGGGAGACGGCGGTGGGCCGTGCTCTGACCCGGCTGCAAACCCTGAGCCAGCAAATCCGGAGCCGAAGAAAGACATTCAAAGCGACATAGACAAGAGTGTGAGTGAGATCTTGGCGTGCTCCTCCGCTTCCAGCAAAGACGCAGCTAAAGAACAGAGCACACCCCTGCAGTCTGCAGATGTCGGCGGACCCGTTTCAAGTGATTCCCCGGCCGTTTGTAAGCCATCGATTCAGCAGCTGGAGCTACTCGAGCTGGAAATGAGAGCAAGGGCCATAAAGGCTCTAATGAAAGCAAGTAACGGGAAAAAGCCTTCTGTAACGCAAAACACATAGCGTGTTTTTATTTCCTGTTTTTTGTTAAATGGTTTATGCTCTTAAAACAGTTCAGTTTACAGATAAACCCTTGTTTTGTGGTTAAATAACACAACTTTCAACATAGCAGAGTTTCAGCATTTTTACTGTCTTGTTTGTAGAGTGTACAACTTAAACCATGATGAGTTTTTTGCTCCACATTGGAATGATTTTTAGATTGTTTAATGCAACAAATTAAACACAAAGACCCCTCCTGCGTGCGATGGATGTCACTTTTCTAAATGTGTTTCTTCCGTTGAGCACTAGATGGCAGTGTTACTCTGCCTGAGCACATCCACAGGGCTGTGTCTAATCAGTGAGAGGACAGCAAGGGCATATTTATTGGCTCACATTACAGTCAAAATGGTCTCGGGCATCAGTCAGTCAGGTTTTCTTAATAATGATGTCACTTGGAAATGCAGCTGTCCTGGAGGATGTGAGAGGATCAGAAAAGTGTGTTACCTCGTAAGGTAGACCAAGATTTGCAAGGCAGAGCAGGTGGTAGCAGTGCTGTATTGTCATGTAGACACTTGAAGCTTTTCTTCACCGAACACCTGTTTGACTTGTTACACTGAAAGCATGCATAGGAATACAAAATCCTGCTATAACTTTGCTCACTTTTAACCCGGAAACTGTTTAAGGAACCAAAAAGCCTTCAAGTGGTCATAAAGTACCCATTGGCTCAAAAATGAAATGAATCTATGATATGATTAGACAGCTTGCCCACTCCTGTTCATCAAAATAAAGAACCTGCCAGCTTCCTGTGCTTTGTCTATCAGCTAGAATTAATAGCATCTTTTAGTCAAGAGGGCAGTTTCTTTTCTAAAGCTGCTTTGCTCCAGAAGAAACTGTATGGTTGCTGTGTGTGTGTGTGTGTGTGTGTGTGCACAATTACATGCAGATGAAGAGGAGAAACGGCTCTTTACCCCACTACCCCAAAGGAGACAATGAAATGTGCGATAAGAAGCCAGTTGCCTCCAGGGTATTTGCATTTAAAAGGGTTATTTCATGGAAGAGGTGAGGGTGGGAGGGTTAAACGTGTCGTTCTCTATGCATTTATGTGCAGGTATCTCTCTGCTCACTGATGATGTGAAGAGGAAAATGTCCACTTTAGTAAAAAAGGGGATACAAAGATTGTAAAGTGCTTGTAGTGTCTATGATCGGTGAGTATTTGTCGGCGTCATTTACTGCTATTAGAATGCCAATTACGATTTGGTGTGTGCCATTAAATGGCTTTTTAAGCAGACCTCAAAAATGAGTAGGCTGGAAAATGGATTGATGGAGGTGAGACGATACTGTTTTGTTGAAGGACTACTTTCTGAATTCGAATGAACCTAATGAACCGTGTTAAAGTATTGAAGCATGATGGTTCCGTGAATGGTGCTATTATCAAAGTCAAACACAAGGTCACGGAGAAAGTGTCGAGCCTGCTGGTTCATAGTCGCATCTATCATTTGCTTCGGTGTTTGGACCAAGACTGTGCTCACTGGTGATTCAATCCTCATTGATTCTCAAACCTCAGATTAATTCAGAGGGGTTTCAGAGCTGACTTAGTGTCTTCTCAAGGACGTCAGAGAGCCTAGGTCAGAAGAAGCAATGAGCTAATGTATGTTACGTGCCAGACATCCTGGAAGGCTTTGCTAAATAATGTGTCCTGTATGATTGAAGTTTGCAGGCTTTGAACTGCTTGCTTAAAAAAAAAAAAAAAATTCCCGATGGTCAAGAAATGGCAGTTGCTTTCTCTCAAAGATGTTATCACTCTTCTACTGCCGTACTGCAAAATCAAATTTTCTCAGACTCCCTAAAGTGATAGAACTTTATTGTGGCAAATTTTCATTTTGCCGTCTATGTGCGTTCCTTATAAAGGGCGCCGCATTTGGGGAGTTGAGACGTGGTTACTGATTCAGTGGCCAAAACACACACACACACACGAGTGGAAATGCAAACATGGAGAGGACTTTGCTACAAACACCAAAAGAAGCAGAAAATGCACAAGGATGAAGGGAAATAATCTGAATGCACAATGCTGGAAATGTCAGATAACAATAGAAATGTGCAGCCTAGGGGAGGGATCTCACTTTGGTCCATAGTGGCTACTGACTACTGTTCAGATCAGTCAAGGCACCCACGATGTTTACTAACAAAATGAAACAACATAACTTAAAAAAACAACAACTTTTATTTGGACTTTTTAAAAATCTCAGCTATTCAATTTAATTCAAATTTATTTATATAGCATCAAATCACAACAACAGTCACCTCAAGGAGGTAAAGTAAGGTTTATATAGTAAGGTAAAGACCCTACAATAATACAGAGAAAACTCCAACAATCAGACGATCCCCTATGAGCAAGCACTTGGCGACAGTGGGAAGAAAAAACTCCCTTTTAACAGGAAGAAACCTCCAGAAGAACCAGGATCAGGGAGGGGCAGCCATCTGCTGCGACGGCTGGGGGTGAGGGGAGGGAGACAGGACAAAGCTATGGTCCAGGTGAACAGAGTTTATTTTTATTTTATTAATCTTTTTTAAAATAAGCCATTGTGCAGGGGTTTTACTGTCTGGCCTCTTAAGATCACACTGGGAAATTGGGGTATATTTGGCTCATGAGCTAAAATGAGTTTGACACCCCTGATTTAGATGCTTTACATAGGTAAAGGCATCAATATTTTAGTGCAAAAAATACTTTGTTACTGCTATTAAGCAAAAGTACATATCAACAAGAATTTGCAAATGTATAAGTACTATTTGTGCAGAGTAAAGTATTACAGTGATCTGCTGATGCATTTTGATATTAGCACCTTCTGTGGTCAGTATGACCACTTAAAATATTTAGTGGTTTAAGTCCATCCACAAACTTTAGATTTTCTACTTCTGCTCCTCGATTGATGTCTACTACAATATAGCACATATTTCACCATGAGTACAAAGTAGCGTTAAATTATTGTTTTTCAAAAGGAGTAAATGTACCTGTTGTACATTTACTGCAGGCTTACAATTCTTCTCACATGCTGTGGCTCAGTTCTCGATTGACAGCTGACATTTTTAAAACAGTAAGTTAAATCCCAAACATTTTGCTGCTGCTTTGTTAGGATTCTGTGTTTTACGACTAAGCACAAGCAGCTACAATTTGAATAAATATTGGTTATATACTCTGTGACTTTGTGGTGGAAACAGATATGTTTTTTATCATCTGAATAGAATTTACTCTCCAAATTATTTTTGCATTATTTCATTGTTTAAATCACCACAAGCTAAATAGTCCATAATATAACTGTCAAAAAGAGTCTCTAATATGAGTATTGTAAACAATGCTTTTTGTGGCTTGGGTGAAGCAGACTTACAACAAACTGTGACCATGGAGGAACCTGATTGGGTAAACATTTTACAGGTGGAACAGTCAGCCAAACAGAGAGTAAGAAGAATGAAGATGTGCTGTAGTGCAGCAAGGAGAGAGCATTAGCTTGGAGGTTGATTACAGTTTCTGGCCAAAGGCACAAGCGGGACATGATGTCCATTTTCTTTCTGTAGTTTGCTTTATTGTATGATTATGCCCCCACAGTGCATGCAAATGTAAATGCGTTTTCTTCTTTAAAGTACAGTGTAAAACCTCCAGGTTTTGAAGTCAGTATCTGAAAAGTGCTCACTTTGATCCCCACCTGACAGCAGTTCCGTTATCCTCAGAAAAATAATAATCTGGTACAGTAGACGCTTGGTGAATGTAAAAATGTGTAGGCAAAGACTATTAAGAAATATGTGGAAGTATGTGTCATTTTGACAAAATATCTATGCATTTGGACCAGATTTACACAATGTCAAAGGAATTTGTCACTTTGATGGCAATATTCTTCTGTTGCCCAATTTTGGTGATTCTGGGTGACTTAAAGGTTTTGGGCGAGTTACAGTCTTTTGCAGGTTATCTGTAGTGTTTTGCTGGATTTTGGGAAATTTATCTTCAGTGCTGAGAACTTTGATATTAATGTTGCGAGAAATGTGCCAAAGCAACTGAGAAGAACTGTAATATTAGCATGTGCTTGCAAAATTAATATTTTGAATTGCATGCTGATTAATAAAGTGTACCTACTAATCGCAGTATCCTGGCATCTTTAGGTTGGCTTCAGCTACTGTAAAATAGGCCACAACTGAAGGCTCCACATTGTCCACTGCTTTCTTTTGGCATCATTTTTTTTAAACAGTGGTAAAACTTTATTTTTTTATTTTTAACATAACAATTTTGTTTGCGTGCATCCTCAAATCTCGGGAGGAAACATTCACTGTCACTGCTGCTGGGAAGTCAAAAAACTGTCACAGCCCTACCTTATGTTTCTTTTGATAAACATCTCTGGGTTTTTTTTTTTCAATATTAGAATTTTTCTGCCTTCATTTGCAATATTCCTCTTAATTTTAATACTCTCGTGTCTTTATTGGCCACTGGTGATTGTTTAAAATGAAGCAGTCGAAGGACAAGTATGTTGTTTAATACAACCTGTCAGTCCAATATAAAACTGTAGATGTTACTGTGGTACCACAGGGAAATACGGTGTGAAAAAAAAAATGGACTGAAAAATGTTGATGTCATTTTTTTAGGAGCACATCGTGTTTGCATAAATAAAGTAATTCTCTTCAAATTTCCTCTGTAGCGTCTCTGTGCTTTTCTGCAGCCAGAAATTAAATTGAACTAACAGCTCATGCTGACAGGCAATAAATAACTTAGCACCTCTGTAAACTAAATGAATTGATTTCCCCAAGCAATGACTCATCGGACACATTTCATTTTCTTCAAGTTGCAGACAAAACATTTTTTTTTCTTAAAGTAGAGGAGATATTAAATGTTACGTGTACTCTGTTTTGACTGAATATCTAATTCTGTGAAACCTCTTATTTATTAGATACAGTTGAAATACAGATACAGTTAAAAACTGTACACAGAGACAGTTGTCAATCTTCCCAGGAATAGATGTCCCAGCAAATTCACCCCAAGGTCAGAGTGCTCAGAGAAATTGCAAAAATCCCAAGAGTGACATGTTAGACTCTACAGGCCTCAGTTAGCATGTTAAATGTTAAAGTTGATGACAGCACAATTAGAAAAAGAATAAGAAAAAAAGCCTTGTCTCTCTAAAAAGAACATGGCAGCACGGCTTAGGTTTAGAAAGTTGCATCTGAAGAAACCCCAAGACTTCTGGAACAATTTTGGACAGAAGAGACCAAAGTGGAGATGTTTGCTCATAATGCACAGCACCCTATTTGGAGAAAACCAAACACAGCATATCAGCACAAAAACCTCATATTAACTGTCAGCACGGTGGTAGAGGGGTGATGATTTGGACTTGTTTTGCAGTCATAGGACCTGGGCATCTTGCAGTCATTGAGTCGACCATGAACTCCTCTGTATAACAAAGTATTTTAGAGTGAAATGTGAGGCCATCTGCCCAACAGCTAAAGCTTGGCTGAAACTGGGTCATGAAACAGGACAATGATCCCAAGCACAGCAGCAAATCTATAACAAAATGGCTGAAAAAGAAAAGAATCAAGGTGTTGCAATGACCCAGTCAAAGTCCAGACCTCAACCTGACTGAAATGCTGTGGTGGAACCTTAAGAGAGCTGTGCATAAATGAATGTCTGCAAACCTCAATGAACTAAAGCAACGTAAAGAAGAGTGGGCCAAAATTCCTCCACAGTGATGTGAGAAATTGAAAGTCATACAGAAAACACCTACTTCAAGGTGTTTTTGCTGCAACGGGTGGTTCTACAAGCTACTGAATCATGGGATGTACTTAGTTTTGCACACACTGCTTCTGCATTTTGGTTTAGTTTTTGTTAAATAAGTAATGAAACAGTGCAATATGTTATGTGTTCTTGTTCATCTCAGGTTGAATTTACCTAAATTTAAGACCTGTTAAGGACTAGATTATTTTTTTTTATGTCCTCTTATATAAAATCTTAGAAGTGACAGAGTGTGCTCTTTCTTTTTACCATGATGGTAGTATGAATACACATTGTTCTCAGCATGATTAAAACATTACTTTTTGTATGTATGTTTTCACTGTGGAGATGTTGGTATTATGAACAGTAATGCGGGTAATAAGTGCAGGTCTGTTTTTTGTTATCTACACATTAGAATCTACACATAAAAAATGCTTTAGTAGTAAGTAGGAGTAATTTATAATCACCATTTTTACAGTTGCAGCAATCTGTTGAAAATGTCAGTTCTTTCTATGTCCAGATAATTTATTAGTGAATAAATAAAGAAATAACAAGGTTTGTGTCTTTCATTCTTGGCTGCTTCACTGAAACTGAATTTTAATGGATTGTATTTGTTTTATTAATTTTGACACTATTTAATTTTTCTCTTGAATACGTTTCTGTAATTAATTGGTCTTACTGGGGGCTATGACAGCTACTACTGCACAGCTCTTCATATTTTTTTTATTCAAAACAACCCACTAGTGTTTGAGGTTGTTATACAAATTTTCTTTGAGCTTCCTGTGAGGATTTTTTTTTCTTTCAGGGAAATGCCTGACAAATATCAGGAATCATGAACAGTGCTTTACTTAATTAACAACAAAACAGACTCATTGAAAAATGTTAAAAACCCAAAGCAGATGATAAAAAAAATGACTTTGCTAAGTCAGTGCAGAGATTATGTCATACCTTTCTTCTAGACTATCAACATATTCCCTTTTCTTCTTCCGACTTTCTTGAGCCGAGCGCTTGTTGCGGATTTTCCGCCGGATCTTTTTCAAAACTCTCTCTTCAAACTTGTCAGGGAGATGAAACACATGGGAGGACAGGACAAGAGAGAATAAAGAAAAAGGTATGTGAGATGAAACTAGGTTGAGAGGGGGGAGGGGGTCGTGTCTGGCTGAGTTTGTGTAACTGGGGATACAGATATAGATCATGAGTGTGTGAGTGGATGTGTTTGGAGCATGTTTGTGTAGAGACATCTGCCCTACATACATGTGTATGTTGTTCATGTACCTTGGACAGAGGCAGTCTGCTGGGCAAGTTTACCCCTTCTTTAGCCAGAAGCCTCTTCTCATCCTCATTAAGTACAAGCTCCTGCAAGGAATGCTGGGGAATTCGCTGTGCCTGAGAACCAGATGGACAGAATATATTTCACTTAAAGTGACTCTCTTTGCAGCTTACCCAAAGAAGGCACACATAGATAGTAAAGTTCTCTTTCTCTCAGAGTAGGACAGGACACCACAAAAACTTTAATTTTCTACACAAGTATTAAACCCTTCTTACGTTGTGTCCCAGGTTGGATAACAGCAAGTCCTTCACAGTGAGAGAATGGCTGGATGGTAGCAGAGGATTTTGGTTTGTGGTGAGGTAGTATGAAATTCCAAAATCATCATCTAAGCCGCCAGACTCACAGCCTGCATATTAAACCAGAAAAAACAGTACACCACATGTCATGGTTTACAAAATTGCCTCTATTTGCAATTCAAACAAAACGTCAGTGATTGCTGCATCTTTCTGTGCTTTAAAAACACTTTACAAACACACAATACTGTGCAAAGGTTTTAGGCATTTTAGATGTTTGGATTCCTATCCATCATGTAGCACCACCAGGGAGGAGTCTGATCATGCCCACACTGATTATGCAGTACGATGGAGTCATAAATAACTATCCTCACAAGAAACAAGGAGGCCTGCATCAGATCAGATCCCCACCGAGCTCTTGTCTCATGGAGTCAGTCTGGGATTACAGGAACAGACTAAAGACACTGAGATAGCCAAAATCTACAAAAGACACCTGAAACAACCAACCTGCCAAGTACCTCAAAAAAACAGGCCATACAAACTTGATTTGGAGTGTATGGCATTCTTTACTTTGCTTTTAGTGCCTCAAACCTTTACACAGCACTGCATACATCCAGCAAGTGTGAGTTGAAAGTTGATGCCAACAATGAATGAGTGTTTGTAAGAAGAGGTGAATGAGGAAGAGGAGACCAATAATTTCAGACGACTGTGATAGACCATGTTCTTGTTCACGGAATGACAATTTGAGAAAAAGAATACAAAAAGTATAAGAATTTGGTGCTGGTTTAGCTCACTGGATTAAACAGGCAACCATATGCCACAAGGCTAAATGCAGCGGCCTTTTGCTGCATGTCTTCCTCCGCTCTCTCTCTCTTTTTAATGACCTGTTTTCCTTTATTTTATTTTGTTCGGTGTTTTAATTTTATTGTGATTATTACTTGTTTTTTCTTATTTTGACTGCACAGCACTTTGTGACTGTCTGTGAAAAGCTCTTTATAAATAAACTTTACTTACTTACTTTGTCTCGTGCACATGAAAGTAGCTACTTTCACATTTTTCTCATACTGAGTACTTTATATCCAACTATTCTTAATGTTCATGCCCTGAAGTTGTGCTTTCCATTTTTTAATGAACTGTTCAATGAAGGCTCATTAGCGCTGTTATTTTTGCAGGCTTTGAGTGTGATCTGAAAGCACAGTCAAAACTGTTTTGATATGATTGTTTGCCAGAGTCAGTTTTGTGAATAGTAGTTTGAGTCTGAGTAGTGTGAGTAGGTTTTGTGCTTACAGTTTAAAAAGAAAAAAAAAACATGTGGAAGGTTTTGAGAAATTTGTCAAAGCAAATGTGGAAAACTGTAAAAACTGGGAAATACAAATGTTAAATCATGTGGATTGCATTAATATTGATGTGGCAACCCTGCAAAGCCATCTCAAGTCATTGTGAACATTCAGGTCTTATCTGCTGATCTTTTCTGACAGGAGCATTTAAACCAGTAAGGCTTCCTTCATGGATATAAATTCATACATTTGAAATACATCCACACTGGTTCGGTGGTGTCTCAAAGGCTGCGATCAAGCCGGCCCTCAGTGGGGTTTGTGGTGGTTAAACTAGCTGCCATTGCTTTTCAAGTGCACAATGGATTTAACCTTTACGGTAATAGCTGTTACACAGCTCTGAGGAGCTGCTGGAAGTGACTTTGTAATATAGTCTTACAGGCATAGGTGTTGTTACAGCAATTATTCCCTGTAATGAACTGAATGAACGCTGATCTTTAACCCAATAGACAGTATATGCACTATATTAGTCAGCTACTTTAATGCTACCACAAATCCAATGAAGAAAGTCTTCTGGATCTCAAAGTAAATGATGGATTAATTCCCTCATTCACTGATGGAGTCCAATACAGTAAAATAAAACAACCTTGGCGTTGTAATTCTGAGGTTGATCTGTAATTAAGTAGGTACAGAAAGAGTTCAAGAAACTCATGCTGATGAAATTATTACCTGAAGACACTTTAAACTTGCCTCCCAAAAAGCTGAATCTGTTCATCTGGATGTAGCGTTTTTTAGTGGGAGAAATGTTTCGTCACCTCTGGTGACTTCTTCAGTCTCAGCTGACTGCAGGCTTCCCCAACCTTATAAACAGTACATTTGCATAATGACTGAAACCAGCACCATTGACTAACAATGGGCCATGAGGTCAGTTTCATGATCATTAGTATGCAAATTGTCATGACCATCTGTGAATGGTACTCATGGCCATCAATGGCCATGAGTACCATTCACAGAGATTGGGGAATGGCTGCAATCACAGCATTGTAAGATGGTGACAGATGTACCCTTAGGCCCCCTCCTCGGTTCAGAGATGGTCTTTCCCTTTTCACGTAAATGGCCTAGGAGTAGGAGGCCATTTACCTGTTTATAAGGTTGGGGAAGCCTGCAGTCAGCTGAGACTGAAGAAGTCACCAGAGGTGACAAAACGTTTCTCCTACTAAAAAACGCTACGTCCAGATGAACAGATTCAGCTTTTTGGGATTCTTTTACCTGGATTATTGAGCATGTATCAAGAGATTTAAACTTGCCTCATAATTATGATATTCTGACCTTGCAGATGTATTTTCTTGTGCTTGCGAGACCTTTTTCTGTAATTACACAATAATGCATTTGTCTAGGCTTACTCAGTCATTTTCAAATGTGTCTGGCACTAGGGGTTCAAAGAACTGCATAGTGAAATGAATCAATATTCACAATAGCTGCCCTCACAAAACAATTTAGTCACGGGATGAATGACAACAGCCACAACCTTTTATCTTTAAAGATGTTCAGAAATAGGAAAACCAAACAAGTGGCTCTTTGAAAGGTCTGCTGTCAGAGGCTCAGTCAAAAGCCCTCATTATTCCACTACAGAAACCACGAAATGAGAGATCTCATAATGTCAAAAGCTTCATTTTTTTTATCTGGCAGTCCTGTGCCCTGGTTACCTTGTTCTTTTCATATCTCAGCCTCACATTTGTGTTCACTGTTGAAACTATCTACTGCTTTACAGTTTCAAGCTCAGCAGATGTTTCTGGCCAGTATAAAAAGCAAGTGTGTTAACCCTTTGTTATTTAAATGTCGTCTTACCAAGATCGATAACAACATCAGGCTTTTTTTCATTTGCCGGTGGCTGATTCTCAAGAGATGAAGTCTGCGTGAAAGCCTGAATGTCACAGGCAGGGAAGTCTGTGCAGGAGGTTGGGTGAGGGCTGTTTGTGGGATCTGTCAGGGGGTCCTCGTTGATGCCACTGTCACTGGTACAGGGAGACCACAGGGGTGATGCTGGCACAGAGGAGGAGTCGCTCCCATGCAGCAGGAAGTCCAAGAAATCATCAGGACTACTTTGCTTAGTGCTCAGCATCTGAAGAGAGTATGCATACATAATTACATCATGGCTTGATTGGCAGAATTAATCTAGATAATAGATAATAGTATTCCCACAAACAAGCAGAGATAAGAGCATAAACACACCAGGCTTTCGATTTTCTCTCTCTTCCCTGTGATTTTGTTTTCCCTCATTGCTATTTGCAATACTAACAGCCATACAATCAGGCACACCCCAGAATACAGTTCAGACTCAGCATTCAGGTTTTCATAATGAGATGAATATGTGGCTATGATTATGTTTTTTGCTCGAAGTGATTCGGTTTAGGAGCAAACTGTGCACAATGAGCAGCACACTTACATCATTAGTTGAGATGGTCCACGCTTGGTTGCTGTGGCAACTGGTGGATTCACCTGCGTTTTTGAGCAGAAGGTCAATGATGTCCATCCCATCATACACCTGAAACAAAGAGTGATGGTTCTGAAACTGAAGTGTTCCTCAGTTTTTCAAAAGAGAAGCTGTTTTCCCAGTATTACCCAATTTCACCTGGGTGCCAGAAACTTGCTCAATCTTACACTTCACTTGTCTTTGACAAACTCGCATTCACATTTCCTTTCTTTAAAGCAAAGCTTTCTTGACGCGCACTCATGCTGAATCATTCTCTTACACAAAAAGCATCAGCTGCACCCAGTGATCGTACCTTGTCTGTAGTCAGTGTCATAATTCTGACATTAAAGCAGATGGTGGAGTTTCAGTGAAAATATCCAACAGGCATACAAATACAACACACAGCCAGATCAGTGAGTTCTTTGTGCCTTTAGCGTGAAGGAGAAATGTCTGAGTCAGTCTTAAGGGACAAAGTTGAAATGCCATATCACACAACAGCATTCCCCAACCCAGCTGATCATTGTCCAATCCACTGTTTAGCAGACAGCTGAGAAAGCCAATTAGGACAAGAGAAAGCAAGATTAATTTATTGTAAATAAGTCACGAGTATCCTAGCGTGACCTTTGAGGTCACAATCAGCATTTGTTGTATGCTTTCAAATTCATTTTTTGTTTTTTATTGGACAGGCGGAATTTATAGCACCTTTTTATTGCTTTCAAACACAGAAGGTGGAGAGACTGACATTTAATTTGCACCAGTTTTGACTAAGCCCGACAAAAGCTCAATACTCCTCTCTCTGCTCATCACTAAGGAAACCACAAGGCAGTGGAAACACACAAAAGGGTTTAACCTGAATTTAAGGGTTAGAAACTGTCTATTTGATTATTTGAAAGGAGGAGAAGGTTAGTAAAAGAAAGTCAGAGATGTGCTTCCAAGCCACTGAGGGATTAATAAAAAGGCAGCTGTATTTCAAACCCTATTTTCTGACACTGAAGGACAGTGCAGAGATCTGATCTGAAGCAGAGCTGAAGCTGTCTGGAAGGTTTCTGGGTGGAAACCCAAGCAAAGAAAAAAATGACTCATCTTCTATGAGACTTGCATGGACATAAATCCTCTGATTCTTCTTATGGCTTTAAGGCTGAATGAAGACTTTGCAACTAATCTGACACAACTATTAAAACGTAAAAGTAAAGATTACACCAGGATTTGGAGCTTGGTTTTTTGGATACCAAAGACAGAAACTGAGATGAGTGCTATCTTTCAGTAAACTGCCCTTTTGTGATCCACAGTGGGTATTTAGCTGCAGAAAGTTCTGGCACATCCAGTGATTTAATAGTTACTTGCTGACAGAGCCGGATACATTTGTGTGTCATCTGCATATTAATGATAGTCGTAGTAATATAATGAAGCCCAGTAGAAGGCTGTACTTGTTAAATAGAAGAGAGCAATGAGTGAGCCATGGGGAGCCCCTGACATCACGGTGGTCCACTTAGATGTAAAATTACAAAGACATTAGTTCCTGTCCAGAAAATACAGTCACATGAAAAAGAAAGTTTTCACAGGACTCTATTCACCCCATGATTCAGTAGCTTGTAGAACCACCTTTAGCAGCAATAATTTAAAGTAATTGTTTTCTGTATGACTTTATCAGTCTCTCGTGTTGTTGTGGAGGAATTTACTGGCATTCATTTAAGCACATCTCTCTTAAGGTCCCATTATAGCATTTCAGTCAGGTTGCGGTCTGGACTTTGACTGGGTCATTGCAAAACCTTGATTCTTTTCTTTTTCAGTCACTCTGTTATAGATTTGCTGCTGTGCTTGGGATCATTTCCCTGTTGCGAGACCCAATTTGAGCAAAGCATTATCTGTTGTAGAGATGGCCTCACATTTGACTCTAGAATACTTTTGGTATACAGAGGAGTTTATGATCGACTCAGTGACTGCAAGGTGCCCAGGTCCTGTGGCTGCAAAACAAGCCCAAATCATCACCCCTCCACCACCGTGCTTGACAGTTGGTGTGAGGTGTTTGTGCTGATATGCTGTGTTTGGTTTTCTCCAAACATGGTGCTGTCTACTATGACCAGACATCTCCATTTTGGTCTCACCTGTCCAGAGGACGTTGTTCCAGGAGTGTTGTTGTTTTGTTCAGATGTATCTTTGCAAACCTAAGCCATGCTGCCATGTTTTTTTTTTAGAGAGAAGAGGCTTTCTCTTGGAAATCCTTCCAAAACAAGCCATACTTGTTCAGTCTTTTTCTAATTATAGTCATGAACTTTAACATTTAACATGCTAACTGAGGCCTTTTCACAGGAATGGATAAAGTCCTGTGAAAACTCTCTTTCACATGACTGTATGGCTCAAATGACTTTAGCAGCATGCATGGAGGCTTAGCCTAGTTTTCTAGTTTATCTGTTAGTAATGTACACTCAACTCTGTCGAAAGGAGCACTGAGCACTAATAAGGCTATAGCTAAAATCTTGCCAAACAGAACTTTAAATGTGTCTCTATAAAGAACAAAGATTAAATATAATTGCTAGTAGACAATTTTCTTTATCTACAAAGGTTATTTTGGTCTATAACTGCAGATGTATCCAAGCTCCTCTTTTTTAAAGGGACTTGACAGTGTTTTGAAAAAATTACAGAATTACAAAATGATTGACTATCTGCAGAAAATTTTTTTCAGCAAACAGCTGCAAAGACTTTTCAGTGAAGCTTGTTGACAGTGCATCAAGAAAGAAGATGATTGTCTGCAGATGCTGGACAGTTTCTTTTAGTCACTGGCATAAAAAAACACTGATAATTACCTTAATGTTTTTGTCAGCAAACTGTTTACAAGAACAAAGAGTTCAGCTGGAACTAGTGTGAAGGGATGGATCAATCAAGGTGGATCGACACAAGGAAAAACACGCATTACTCTAAATGAAGTTTTTTATTTTCTTTGTGTCTATCAAATAGACACTTGCTCCTCAAGTTAGAGCTTTTTAGAAAGCTGATCAATTACTTTTTTCTGCTTTCCTATTGCAAAACAACCTTATCTGTTTCTTATCTTTCCTGTCATAGTTAAGAGTTTCTGTTTCATGCTAATACATCCCATAAAGCAAAAGATATTACATAATGTGTTTTTCGAGGAGTAACACAAGGGGAACATGCACACTGGCAGAGATTATCTAATTGTTATCACAAAGGGGAAGGGATTCAGTGGCAGAGCTACTTATTACACTCCCCTTAAACCAGAATAAGCACAAACAATAGCCTACCCTCTTTTAAGAATGAATACCATCAGCCCAATCCTCCCATTCCTGCGTCAACTTCAAAGCAATGTTACACCTTTGAGGGAACACTCAGCCTGGTAGCTCAAATAATTCAAAGCCATTTTCTTTTCTCTTCAGATAATTTTATTTGACATTTTTACCTTCATCAGACAGCACGAACCAGACAGAGATGTGAGATATTTTCTTTGGGTTCTGAATTTGTTTTATATTTTTGGGACATTGTTACCTTTACTAAGCTGTTCAAAAGTTTCAAAGCGGAGGGGGATTTTATGGGAAGAACGAAAATGAAACTGTCACACGGCAGAAAGGACGCAAATCTTTCTTATCTTCTGTTTGTCAGGCATACATAATGTGAATAAATCAAATTCTCTGAAGGAGCTCCGAGGTGTCTGATTCCCAGACTTGGTGAAGATGCTTGTTTTACAGCTCATGTTGGATTTCCAGACCTAAAATACATTTCTAATGTTTAAAAAGCCCCCTGTATAAGGCCAGAAAAAGGGTTCAAAGTTATTTAAATACATTCTTGTGGCACTGATGGAAATGATGGTGTATTAACATATTCGGCTCTGATAGATTCTTTCCTATTTAAGAAAGAAAGAAAATAGCGCGTACAGTGAAGCCACCATATGAATCCATTATGACCGTTATACTTTAGTCTTTCAAGGACTTGCCTCTTAAGTATATTTATTGCATTAAAATCAACATATCCATGAATACACCTAATTAAATGGCAGCAGAGCACTGCTATCTTTATTGTTGTTCTAACTGGAGATTAGAGAGTATCAAAGTACTGTACGTGCAGTGATTATCTAACCAGGGCATTTTGAGCACATCTTTAGCTATCAGGAATAGGTTTCAGCTCAGTACATATAATAGCTGTTATTGCGTATGAGATCATACTCTAAATCCATGTTCCTAACTACACGTGGGTGATTTTCTTTTTCCCAGAAGGTCAGGAAGAGTGACCAGGATGTTTAGGATGAAGGAAAAGAACATTTACTGGACATTTTTGGAAGTTTTAAAATTAAATATACCTTGAAATCACTGTCATGCTGATCATTTCTCTTTCAGTGAAATACACCTGCACGGGTACAAATGAGTACATTTCAGCTACACAAAAAGGATCTTACAGTTCACAAAGTCTTCTTCTCTGACAGGGTGTGCAACAAAAAAACACAGCTGCATTGATCAAAGATATACCTTTTTCAGATCCATGGGTGTGAAGTCACAAGCTGAGAACATGTTCCAAGCTTACAGCATGGTCATTTCACCAACCATGAAGTGCATTTTCATTAGCTCTTATCTGAAGCTCAGTGATTGCTCTAATATGAGCAAAATCATTCTATACCTGCAGCTGGGAAATTGTTAGTGTGTGCAAACAAAAGAAATGCACTTCTCAGCTGTCTGGAGTGGAGCTGACTTTCCATTATTGGTAAAATCCTAAACTATGCAATTAGGAAAGAAATATTAAATACAGCCTACAGCTACAGCTACAACATAGTACCAGCTCAGCATCTGCTTTTTTTTAAATTTCCCATCATTTGTACCATGAGCATGAGATAATCCAGAGGTTTCAACTCATTCTCACAGCTACAAGTGTCATGTAATTGGCTTTAAAATCTAAATTCAGTGTCTGCGCGTACATCGTGTGTATTCCATCAGTTTATAAGTTTATTATTACATTTTAAAATCTGATATCATAGCTTAGATAGTTTTTTTATTTCTTAGATTTAATGTCATCTACTTCTTTTTCTGCTGATAAGTTCGGGAGTCAGTTCCCTGCATTTGTAAAATCCTTCTGCGATTAGTAAAGGGAATACATTTCTCCCTTTTTGGACTTCAGAAAAAACATGCTCCACTTTAAGCTGCACTGTGACAGTGAGCATCCTACATCGAAAGCTTCAGAGAGACACCAGCTAAAAGGCCAATCAAGATATCTTCTACCACTATTTTGAAATTTTTAAAGACACTCCACTGCTTCACTGAGGTTCATGAAAACTATCTGTGTAGTGGTTGTAATTTTGCTGGCAAACAGATTGAGCAAAAAACTGAAATGATTGGATGATCCCCATGTAATATAAGAGACACTGTTTTTCAAATGAAGTAATCTGCACACCACTGCTTGAGCGACTGCACACAACAGACCCCTTCTGCTGTAAGCATTACTGTCTTAGTAGGTCAGCCCTGCTGGTAGAAACGTCACACACTGCACAGTGATATTGCAGTAATATCAGCTTTATCAGCTGCAATGACCATGGAAACGACTGGTTCTCGTTTGTCACCAGAAACTTCAATATCTGGACTCCCTTGTGTTAAAAAAACGGCATTGTACGATGACTAATCTTATGAGCTTTTCAGAGCCTTTATTGTTGCTCACTAAATTTTAATTTAGCTGGCTTGTTCTAGTGCTCTGAAGACAAAAAGTAGCAAGTAGTGAGATATATTTTAGGGAGTTTTAACAAAATGGTTTTTTTTTAACATTTAGAGATTAGTTATTAGTTATTAGTACAATTTACAAATCCAGGGTTTTCCAAGCTCAAAACTAAATATAAACATTGGAAAAACTATATTGTCTTGCAGCATAGCTTGCTTTGTCGTTTAATCTTCATCTTAAATTCATGACTAAAGCGTTCCTCATAGATAATAATCATCTACTCTCCTCAGAGCCCATTATGTGCTTATTATAGGAAACCCATGAACAATGTACTTTTCAATTACTCCCTTTCTGGGCATGTAGAGCAGAGTCCACTGGTTTAATAAGAAAGAGCCCATTTCCCCCAGACACACACACAAACACATGAACACATTGAGAAAATGTGTTCCTTACCTCGCTCAGTTTTCATTTCAGTGTCCCATTTCACAATTCTTGGCACCTCCCAAACATGTTTTGTCCTGCTCTGCCCTCAGCTGGTGGAGGACTGCTACAGCGTCCTGAAGCCGCCCGCTTTGTTCACGGATGGTCGATATTTCTGAGTGGAGGTGTGATTACACATGAAAACCAAATTTCTTGAAACATGGGAGAGAGGTGGAGCATGCAAAAAGGAAGAACACATTCCATTTTGGTGCAGATCAGCATTTTCTGTTAAATTGTCTCTGGCATGCAATGCACTCTCCAAGTACTGCTGACCTTCATTCACAGACACACCCAGAAGCAGCTGCATGCTAAGATACAGATAAATACAACCAAACAATAAACTGAAAACATTTGAACAACCAGACATTTCTATGTAGCCTATACAACATACTGTCTAATGCATATTAGATTCTTGACTGAGGTTTTTCTCATCCAGATCAGGGTCCTGAATGTTGTAAACACCCTAGAACCTCCTCAATCCTCAGCTATACTTTCTTATTTTTTAGAAGGTCCTGAGACAAACTGGTGATTTTAAGCAACATAGAGAAAGTTGATTCGCGTTTAAAATAATAATTTGTCAACCAATAATTGGCTCCTTGGGTGGGCTGCAGAGAAATGAAACAGAACTTGTGGATAAACGGATGAACTGACAGTGAAACTCTGGGCCAAATCATATGTTTAAAATTACAACTTGGCCAGTACACACTATAACATATTTTATTTTATTTTATTTTATTATCTCCGATTTTGTGAAATCGGAAACAAATATATCTTAAAATAAACACTTTAAAAGTCCAAAAGCAACATTATAGGTGTGATAGTGTGCTTTTTGAAATACACACGTTTGTATTTCAAAAAGCACACTAAGTCCCTAATGCAATGAATGTGTCAAGAATACACCAAAACCATGCACAAAGCAGTATTTAGTCAAAACATAGCAATATACAATACAAATACTACAAAATCTAGACTTTTATATAGGCTGTTACAAATGTTATGCCACAGAAATGTATAATTTGAGTGAAGCTTTTTATTTAATGCAAGAGTTACAACTGTATAGCTGGAGCCACAGAAAGTTAACCCTGAATAAAGCTGACATTAGTATTAAGTCCTTAAAAAATGGTAATTTCTGTTGGCTTTTGTGTATTTTGGCTTGGTTAAGTTACTTTCTAATAACATATTTAAATGTATTAAATTATTTTTTCTTAAATTTTTTCCCTCTTATGGCAGCTAGAGGCATAGACACGCATGGTGAAGTCAAGAAAAGTGCAGTCTTTCGTTCTCTCACACACCCATAAACACACACACACACGCACAAAGCATGGCTGTATAAGGATAACATGGCTCAGATCCACAGACATGTGATATGTGACGGGCTGCTGAGCTGCAGCGCCCCCTGCCGCCGCAGCCTCTGACCGGGCACCGCTACACGGCAGCCGCCGCAGCAGCAGCAGCAGCAGCGCCTCTCCTGTCACCACCGGGACTGCCTGTCCTCAGAGGCAGCGACTACAGCAATAACCCGTCGCACACAAAAACCTACAACCTGCAGACAACATGGTGAGTGAAAGTAGAGCCTGCGTGTATTGATGATGCCTTTAATGTATTTGTAGCAGGTGAAAAACACGCTGTCAGCCGCCGCACCGAATAACGGTCATGTAAAGCTCTAACTGCGCGCTGCTGCAGCCGCACGGGACCCTGTCAGGTCCGTGAAATGGATGCCGATGCCTGGTGGTGTTATGTGATCGGATAAGGGCTGTGTTTGTGCGCCGTTATAACATGCGCAGCAGCCGGCTGATAAAGCAGGGCTGTGGCCTTCAATGCACGGGCCGCTCAGCTCTCACTGTGACGTCCACTGCAAAGCCTTTAATATCAGGCTGCTCTGGCATGACCGCAGAAATATCGAGAGGGAAAGCACATGGCCCTGGCATGTCTAATATAAATGTGATCAGCTCTGTTTGTGAAAAAATGTTTGATCAGAAGAGACTGCGTCATCCCTTTTTATTTAAGAAGCGATGGACATGTGTTATTACATATAGGCAGGCAGCACTACGTCACTCTCAGAGAGCTGCATTGCATTCATGTGAGTGTTTGCAGCAGTGTGTGATATAAAATGAATTATTTTCACCAGAAGAGGCTCTGGTTGTGTCAGTTAATTTCTATATTCAGTGTGATGTTTCTGAAATGATTATACAGGCTGAATACATTGGCTCTGCCAGGATTGCTTTGAATAATACTGGATTTTGTTTTCTTCATATTTTTCTTTCATGTGATATTCAAGTATATAATAAAGGGCCTACTAAATCCCACAGAGGCCTGCGGTGCTGGTTTTATATCGTCTTACCAACCCACTGCTAGAGAAACTGAAAATGGTGTCATTTCTGTCTTACTTTGTGATCTTAGAGGACTGTCCCTCTTCATATATTACATATTAAATAACAAACTTAGTGACTAACCCTCATATCTGTAGATTCAGAAACATAAAGTGCATATTTTGGTCTCCTATTGGAAATCCTTTTGTCACTTTCTCCTCTTAAATTTCATATAATATTTAAAGTCTGAAATCAAGAGACTTGTTTTCTTGTGATTGTGGTACATTGCGTTCACCCCCTCTCAGTTATCACATGCGAATGGTGACTCAGTAATTCCTGATCTGCCGCTTAGTTAGAAACCAGAAGGTAAAGTCTTTACACGGTGTCCACTCTCCTTCCTCCTAGATTCAGTTTCAAACATGTCTTTCTTTTTATAACTCTGCTTGGAGCGGCTGGTAGTGGACAGAAATAGATGCATATGATGAATAAAATGAACCTGTGCTAGTTGGAAATGGATGACTGTAAACCCCAGCCCCCTTCTAAACCCCTAACCCTCCCTCCAGGTGAACTTCACGGTAGATCAGATCCGTGCCATCATGGACAAAAAGTCCAACATCAGAAACATGTCTGTGATCGCCCACGTGGATCATGGGAAGTCCACGCTGACCGACTCGCTGGTGTCCAAGGCGGGGATCATTGCTTCGTCCCGTGCCGGAGAGACTCGCTTCACAGACACACGCAAAGATGAGCAGGAGCGCTGCATCACCATCAAATCTACGTATGTGCTTTGTGTTTGTAGTGCAGCCTATTAAATAATAATTTATCCAAAAGACTAAATCGGCAACAATACTGGTTAATTTAAATATTTTTAATAAGTGTTCAACCTCCCAAATTCACCTTATCTGCCTGATAATTTGCTTTGATTCAGTTATTTCTTTGCACTGATGTGTGACATCACACTTAAAAGTGAGCCTTACCCATTTTAAACACAGTAAAAACACAGAGAAAGCAGCACAGAACATAGACTCTGTATAAAAGATAAGCGTAGCCTCCAGTTCTGAAATGTGAAGCTAAGTGCCTTTAAACCTGCATCCTTTCTAATGGCCAGCAGGGGGCAACTCCTTTGGGTCCAAGAGATGTTTGATTGCAAAGTAGTCTGCAAGAAAACGACTATGCTGCTTCAGTAAACATTTTCCTGACGAGTATGTGGCCTCATTCTCTAAACATAAGTCTTATACAGTATGATGTTGCTTGTGTAAATTATTAATAGATGATAAAGCAGGATAAAATTTAGGGCGTGGTTGATAAGTTGCTTGTCGTGTCAGTGTCGCCATCTTTTATATACAGTCTGTGGCATAGACAAACATACTGATGGGAAGTGATCAATACTGTTCTATCTTAGGCAGGAAATATTAGGTACACATAATAACTCATCAATCATAGTAAGACCTTGACTCAGAAAGAAGGCTTTTGGGTGCTTTAGTTTTCAGATCAACCTGTTGTGTTCTTTCTTTTGAATTTAGTTTAGTTTTGATTAGTTTAGCTGTTTTAGGCGCATATTTGGCCGATGAAAAGAAGGGCTTTAGTAGATACATTACCAAAATAAGAAATATTTGTCCTAACTCATACTGAGTTTGTAGTTATTATGAAATATTTAACTGTATTATATTTTAGCCTCAAGGTCCACACTATTTCTACTTTCTAAAGGCAGCTGGCTGTGCTTCTATGCTGTATATTTATTTGGAACATGCAGCTCATACTTGATTAGTTCATAATCACAGTACTTGTTTTGTTTTTAAATTCTTAATAGTGTTATACTTTATCCAACTCCTTTATCGACTCACGTTAAGTACCATATTTCAGTGTCCATTATAAAAAGACACTGTTTGCGGTTTCAGAGATTTACACGTGGATGCTTGTGTTTGATCACAATAAATGCACCAGCAAAGATCCCCAAATATTCATTCATATCGATGCAGTCAGGACACTTTGAAGCTGCTGAATTGGAAAGTCTCTGCTGTCTCTTTTATTAGAGGATGGTCTGACTCATCAGAGTGCACTTTTGAGATTTATTTACATAAATCATTAAATTTGTCTGAAATGAAGATGTAGGTGCAGAGTCAACACATCTCCAGGTTTTCTTATGTTCCCTCACCCTCTCACTCTCTTTCAGGGCCATCTCCATGTATTATGAGCTTGGAGAGAACGACTTGGCATTTATCAAGCAGAGCAAAGACGGAAACGGCTTCCTCATCAACCTGATCGATTCCCCGGGTCACGTTGATTTCTCCTCTGAGGTCACTGCTGCCCTTAGAGTAACTGATGGAGCACTGGTAGTGGTGGACTGTGTCTCAGGTAATTAGACGACATAAAGCACTCTTTTTGTCCTCACACACACACGCACTGAGGCTTACCTGTTTGTTTCCCCTGACAGGTGTGTGCGTGCAAACCGAGACCGTACTGCGGCAGGCCATTGCTGAGCGCATAAAGCCGGTTCTCATGATGAACAAGATGGACCGGGCCCTGCTTGAGCTGCAGCTGGAGACAGATGAGCTCTACCAGACCTTTCAGCGTATTGTGGAGAACGTCAACGTCATTATCTCCACCTATGGAGAGGATGAGGGAGGACCAATGGGGAACATCATGGTGAATACACACTTATGCTGCTAAAATGCCGTATAAAACTTTCAATATATATGTGGTTAAAATAAATACTATCATTTTTTTCCTCAGATTGACCCTGTTGTTGGTACAGTTGGCTTTGGCTCTGGCCTCCACGGATGGGCTTTCACCTTGAAGCAGTTTGCTGAGATGTATGTGGCTAAGTTTGCTGCTAAAGGAGTTGCACAGATGGGACCAGCAGAGAGGTGCAAGAAAGTGGAGGACATGATGAAGAAACTGTGGGGAGACAGGTGAACATGAGTGCACATACAGACAGTTATTCATGGAAAAAGAGCACATTAAGAGTGGCTTGCTGCCCTCTCTGGTTAAAGTGTGTTAACATCAGACGTGGTGCATGTGTTAAGAAGGATGCTTGCACACAGACCACAGCCCTTATTTCCGTATCAGTTTTCAGCTGGTGTTAAGTTGCTCTTTAAAATTTTCTACCAAGACAATAGGCAACAAGTGATATTCGGACAACATATTTTTATGCAATAATTTCTTTGCTTTTTCCAGATATTTTGATCCAAGTGCCGGCAAATTCAGTAAGACTGCCACCGGCCCTGATGGTCAGAAATTACCTCGAACTTTTTGCCAGCTTGTTTTGGATCCCATCTTTAAGGTGACTGTACTAAACACATTGCAATAAATTTACAAGCTGTTATTTTTTCAGTGAACAATTGTTAAAAGGAGATTTAAAGCTCTTACATTTCAGACCATGGTGCAAGACTGCAACTGGATACAACCCAAGATGATTAGATTTATAGTAGAGTCTCACATGCAGTTGAAAAGTTACTGCCTTTGCTTAATGCCTTAATTTTTTGCCCTTTTCTCACTGCTCTCTTAGGTGTTTGATGCCATCATGAATTTCAAAAAAGAAGAGACAGCCAAACTAATTGAAAAACTGGACGTCAAACTTGACTCAGAGGACAAAGAGAAGGAGGGGAAGCCCCTGCTGAAGGCTGTAATGCGGCGCTGGCTCCCTGCCGGAGAGGCCTTGCTCCAGATGATTACCATCCACCTGCCCTCCCCCGTCACTGCGCAGAAATACCGCTGTGAGCTGCTCTATGAAGGGCCCGGAGACGATGAGGCTGCCATGGGTCAGTAGAAAACCATCAACCAATTCAATAAATTTAATTCAGTAAAAATTTGGATTATTAATACGTGGTTTTACCAAAATCATTTCTGTTTACTTTGACTTTACTAAATTCAGACCTTCTAAACTCTCTTCTCAGGTATTAAGAACTGTGATCCTAAGGCCCCACTCATGATGTATATTTCCAAGATGGTTCCAACCAGCGACAAGGGTCGTTTCTATGCCTTCGGCCGTGTGTTTTCTGGCTGCGTGTCCACAGGGCTGAAGGTGCGCATCATGGGGCCCAACTTCACCCCTGGCAAGAAGGAAGACCTCTACATCAAACCCATCCAGAGGTGAGCATGTTTATGTACAAACTGTACACAGTACAGGCCCAAGACACTAGGAGAAGAGTGAAAATGAGTTCAAAATTTGTGCTTCTCCTCTCTTCTTTTGTCACATCCCTCTTTTATTTTATCACCACATCCATCTAGGACTATTCTGATGATGGGTCGCTATGTGGAGCCTATTGAAGATGTTCCCTGTGGCAACATAGTGGGTCTCGTTGGAGTAGACCAGTTCCTGGTTAAGACTGGAACTATTACCACCTTTGAACAGGTAGTGTGTCACTTTTCCTTTCTTCTATATCTACATAGAGTGTGCTCTACTTTAAATACTGGTGCATGACAAATGAATCATTAGCTATTAACACTGAGTGACTATTTGGTGTGGGTTTCCTGGTACAAGACCCTTAAAAAAATCTAGACTTATCGCTCATCGACTCCATCTGCAGGCCCACAACATGAGGGTGATGAAGTTCAGTGTGAGCCCTGTGGTCCGAGTTGCTGTAGAGGCCAAGAATCCTGCTGACTTGCCCAAGCTAGTGGAGGGCTTGAAGCGTCTGGCCAAGTCAGACCCCATGGTACAGTGCATCATCGAAGAGTCCGGGGAGCACATCATCGCTGGAGCGGGAGAGCTTCACCTGGAGATCTGCCTGAAGGACTTGGAGGAGGACCATGCCTGCATTCCACTGAAGGTGAGCAAAGGAGCAGAGATTTACTGGCAAGGTGCAGGACAAGTCACTGCTGCAAGGCTAAATTAAATGACGATTAGAAGTAGTGATTTATTTACATTAGACAAAAATAAAAGTTGTGTTAAGCCAAAATTGCAGAAAACCTATGCCGGTTCAATTGTTTTTTGAACATTTGCTGATCTTAGTTGGGAAAAAAGTCTGTAGAGACTCTACACAAAAAAAGGGGATGTGCTTTGCCTCATAAAATAAATAAATAAAAAAGCAGCCACAAGCCAAACAATGCAAACTTTAAGCCTGAATACAATTTAAATAGTTGTGTTATAGAAATATTCACCTCTCATACAGTTGTCATGAAGGGTGAAATAAGCTATAGACACCAAAAGGTTTTTTGGTACCACACTTTAAACATGTTTATTTCTGCCTAAAGATGGGCATTTAAAAATGGTAGTCTATGGGAATTGTCCACAGACAGTATAAAAGACAGACTGTGACATTACCCATTGATTTGGGCTGGTTTTGAAGCTTCAGCATTAGCATTTTAGCCCCTGCCATGTTTTTTCTTTTTAAGCCAGACATTACCTTATATGGATGAAACACCCCTAACTCAATTATCCAGGTGGATGATTTATTAAAAAAATAAAATTCACCCCACTCAGAGTTGTTATGAAGAGGGAAACTGTCCATAAAGGCTGGAACCATTTTTTGAACCAGGCTATAAACATGCTTTTTAATGCTTTACAGTTAACCATTTTAACATGGGAGTCTATGGGGATTGACTAGGTTTTGGAGCCAGCCTCATGTGGCAATTAGAGGAATTGCAGTTTTTGTTACTTTCACATTAGCTTCGTTTTTCAGCCCCTTGGCATTGACTTGCTTTTGCTTTTTCTGGCATTCCTCATGTCAGAAGCACAAAAAAAGCTCCTGCCCTCAGTTGTTTTTTTTTTAATCATTAACAATAAATAATAATCCGAGTTAAACTTTAATCACATAAAAATCAGCACAAGAGCATTAGCAAACTCGTTTTTAGTTTGTTGACATAGACGATATTTATTTGACAATTTTATTTTATTCCATTTTTTTCCTCTGCTTGCCCACGCCCCGCAGTTTGAGAACCACTGAATTAGACCGAGTATCTTTTAAATACTAAACATAAGAGCTTTGCATAGCCTTACTGATTATGTGAGGCTAGAATTAGTAGGAAAATAAGAAAGTTAAAATTAAAAATGCACATTTTATTCCCATATTGTTGAAGTACTACTCATACCCTCAATTCTGACCCATTCCTTTACCTCTTTGTAGAAATCCGACCCAGTGGTGTCTTACAGAGAGACGGTGACAGAAGAATCAGACCAGCTGTGTCTGTCCAAATCCCCCAACAAGCACAATCGTCTCTTCATGAAGGCCCGTCCGTTTCCCGATGGCCTGGCTGAAGATATTGAGAAGGGGGAGGTCACTGCTCGGCAGGAGCTCAAAGCCCGTGCACGTTACCTCGCTGACAAGTATGAGTGGGAGGTGACAGAAGCCAGGAAGATCTGGTGCTTCGGTCCAGATGGAACTGGGTCCAACCTGCTGATAGACATGACAAAAGGGGTTCAGTACCTCAATGAGATCAAGGACAGCGTAGTGGCCGGTTTCCAGTGGGCAACTAAGGAGGTGGGCAGCTAATTAATTCAGACTCATGTTGATTTTTAAATTTGTATTTCCACTGTAAAATGTGTAACTATTTATAAGCTTGTATTCCCATACTCTGGTCTCTGTCCTCATCCTGCAGGGTGCACTGTGTGAGGAGAACATGCGCGCAATTCGCTTTGACATTCATGATGTGACACTGCACGCAGACGCCATTCACCGCGGGGGAGGACAAATTATTCCCACAGCTCGTAGGGTCCTGTATGCCTGCCAGCTCACTGCTCAGCCTCGACTCATGGAGCCGGTATATCTTGTGGAGATACAGGTTGGTGTTTTAACGTGTAACGTGGGCACCTGGACATTGTTTAAACACAGGCTTGGAATTTTGTGGGGCTCTTCTTTATTGTGTGGCTGTGTCTCTTGTCCATGCAGTGCCCAGAGCAGGTTGTTGGTGGGATCTATGGAGTGTTGAACAGGAAACGAGGTCATGTCTTTGAGGAATCCCAAGTGATGGGCACTCCCATGTTTGTGGTGAAAGCCTACCTGCCAGTCAATGAATCCTTTGGTGAGTTTCAGTCGATCCTGCTTGAAGTCTTTTGTGGTGGGTTTTAACTCCCAGCTGGAAGGCAGGGCTTCTTGATACAAAAAGCCTTAGGTGAAAGAAAGACTACAACAAAGGTCAAAAAACTAAGCAGGATCTTTGAAATGTATGTGAAACACTCACAGGTCATTTTATTAGGTACACTGTTCAACTGCTCATTAATGAAAATATCTAATCAGCCAATCACATGGCAGCAATTCAGTGCATTTAGGCATGTAGACATGGTTAAGATGACCTGCTGAAGTTCATCAGAATGGGGAAGAAGGGTGATTTAAGTGACTTTGAATGTGGCATGGTTGTTGGTGCCAGACAGGCTGGTCTGAGTATTTCAGAAACTGTTGATCTACTGGGATTTTCCCACACAACCATCTCGGGGGTTTACAGAGAATGGTCTGAAAAAGAGAAAATATTCAGTGAGCATCAGTTCTCTGGGAGAAAATGCCTTGTTGATGCCAGAGGTCAGAGGAGAAAAGCAAGACTGCTTCAAGGTGATAGGAAGGCAACAGTAACTCAAATAATGACTCATTACAACCAAGGCTTCAAAAGAGCATCTCTGAATGCACAACACATCAAACCTTGAAGCAGATGGGCTACAGCAGCAGAAAATCACACCGGGTGCCACTCCTGTTAGCTAAGAACAGGAAACTGAGGCTACAATTCACACAGACTCAACAAAATTGGACAGTAGAAGATTGGAAAAACGGTGCCTGGTCTGATGAGTCTCTATTTCTACTGCGACATTCAGGGTCAGAATTTAGCATGAACAACAAAAACATTGATCCATCCTGCCTTTTATAAACAGTTCAGGCTGCTGGTGGTGGTGTAAAGGTGTGAGGGATATTTTCTTGGCACACTTTGGAGCCCTTAGTACCAACTGAGCATTGTTTAAACACCACAGCCTACCTGAGTATTGTTGCTGACCATGTCCATACCTTTATGACCACAGTATACACATCTTCTGATAGCTGCTTCCAGCAGGATAAAGCACCATGTCACAAAGCTTAGATAATCTCAAACTGGTATCTAGAACATGATAATGAGTTCATTATACTTAAATGGCCTTCACAGTCACCAGATCTCAATCCAATAGAGCACCTTTGGGATGTGGTGAAACAGGAGATTCTCATCATGGATGTGCAGCCGACAAATCTGCAGCAACTGTGTGATATTCTCTTGTCAATATGGACCACAATATCTAAGGAATGTTTCCAGCACCTTGTTGAATCTATGCCATGAAGAATTAAGGCAGTTCTGAAAGCAAAAGGGGGTCCAACCTCGTGCTAGCAAAGTGTACCTAATAAAGTGTCCACTGAGTGTATATCAGTGTTTAAAATCTTTTTTTTTCTACAGGTATTTTAAAACTCAGCTACAAAGATTTTAAAAGGGATAACTAATGCATTACAGTTCCAGATGGAAATTCCTCTATTTGAAATCATCTGTATTTCTGTCCTCCAGGGTTCACAGCTGACCTGCGCAGTAACACTGGAGGCCAGGCCTTCCCTCAGTGTGTATTTGATCACTGGCAGATTCTCCAGGGAGACCCCAGCGACCTTGCTAGCAGACCCTTCCAAGTTATTGCTGAAATTAGGAAACGCAAAGGTCTGAAAGAAGGCATACCTGCCCTCGACAACTACTTGGACAAATTGTAACCCCTCACCCCGGATTAGAAAATACCAAATCATTCTCTAAACCCTACCCCGTGGGCACTTTCAAATCTTTGCACAGGCTTAAAGGTACATCGCACCAATTGTTTCATCTTTGAGCGCGGAGCAGAAACAGAGCTTAAGCTTTCGTTGTAGGCTAGTGGAAGCAGCGATGCTTTTATTCCATTTCACAGCTACAGTACACCAAGTGCCTAGGGCCAGGGTTTGGGGGAGCAATTGGATCAAAGCAGCTGTATTATCAATTCCTTGTTTCTTCTATTCCTTCACATCGTCCCCGTTTTCCTTCTACGTATCTGCCAGGATGGGCCTGTACAGTGCACTGTGATACTGCTGCAATAATGCATATTTAAATGGATCATGGCCAGATTAAACCATGGCAATCACAATAAAAGTGTTATAGAAGTCAAACTCACTGAAATGGACGTTTGTTCAGTGGATGTAATGAATAAAAACAACTCATGATGAAAATTTGACTCCTAAAATGTTGTTTTTGCTCTAGAGGTGTTTTTTTAGATGGGTGGTTCTCAGATTAGTTCTACATATTGCCTGCCTTCAGTAGCCAAAAAAGTTCACGCCAGTATCATTAAAACAATAAAAAAGGATTAAATTGAATTTTAGCGAATGAAAGATCACCACATTATTATCAGTAATCTGCTTGCTTCACTCCATATCCACGCACTTTGCAGTCTGAGAACCCCTCTTCTAGGTAGGCACTATAAGAAATGCACTTATTTGCTTTCTGAATGGATGAGATAAGCAGAGAAGAGAGGAACCTCTCACAGCTGTGTGGTGAATGTAGTTTAAAGGCAAGCAGCAGATTGTTGGCTTAAAGTCTGCAAGGAAACTGTTCTTCTAATTCCTTTACAGGATAGACAGCTCTGACTAGTGATAGCAGTTGTAAATTGGTTAGTATTATCACTTTAAGTTACCAGCAGTTATCCTAGGAAAACTGTACAGAGATAGAAAAAAATGGACCAGACATTTACTTTTGGGTTAAATCAGAAAAAAATGATACATATTTGATCTTAAACATAAATTTGACAAAAACAATAATCTAATAAAACTCTCAATTGTTTATGAGCACCCATAAGACAGTTATAATGGATGTGAGTGCAATGTTTCTTACCTTTTTTTATTCTTTCTGTACTGTGAACTTTGAATTTTACTTCAGTAACATCAGTAAAGCAGAGGTTGGTAAGTTAACAGGATAATTTCTCTATTCTGTATGTGGTGGGAGGTGAATATTGTTTCCTTTAGACAAGGGGAGTCAAACATACAGTCTGTGGACCTGAACCAGCCCGCCAGAGAGATCTGATGGACATGGTGGAGAACTGGATGGCTTTGAAAAATGTAGACATTTAAAAAGAAGAGGGCATGAATTTTGAACCTTTCACTGTAATTAAACCAATTTTATAGTCTTACTAACAAAGATGTAACCCATGGTCTTTCATACCCCAAAGTAAGTAATATAAATTAATTAATTAATTAGTAATAGAAAATTAGTTATTTATTGTTAGTATTCAATTTAATAGCTGATAAGTTCCCTTTTTTCCAGTATTTACAACAAACAAACATAGGATATCATCTGTGAATTCAAATATGTGTTATTAATAATTTTATTTCTTACAGTGTAATTTCAATAAGCAGCACCAACAGGCTTCATTAATTTCCTAAAGTAGCACTTCTTTAAATTGTGGGAAAGTTGTGTGTAAAATTAAAATTGCACCTCTTTTTATTAATACACCTCAGGGATTGAATGTGTACTTCTGTACTTCTGTACACCCAAAGTAAAGGGAGTAATTTGGAGGTGGGGTTTTTTTGTAGGTTATTAGGCAATAGCTTCTATGGAAGCCTGTGTCTGCCACTGACTAGAACATTTTTTGCCATCCTAAAGTCATAATTTTAGGTTATCGCAAAATTTCAACTTACTCAAATCTCTGAGAGAATAACTTTTGAGAAATTTTGAGTTATTAAATTGAAATTTTGAGATAATAACCCAAGACAAAATGTTTTTTTCAGTGGTGGAAACAAGCTTCTGGAAGTTTCACTGGTGCTGCAAACGCAAGTTAAATTGGGCTGTATGCAGCTCATGATGTAAAGTGAGTTTTCTCCACTTCACACACATACGCACACAAAAAACAAGCACCGCAATATTTTTTCTTCACTCTTTAATCGATACTTAATTCAAGTTACATATATAATGTTAATAAATGCCACTTTAATATACAACCCTTTCACTTCCACACCAAGACAGGAAAGCTGTTCCACCCACACTTTTTAAAACAAAGCATAAAAGAAACATATCTGAAGAGTTAGTGTGCATCCATACAACAACCAAATAAACATATGCAAGGCCAAGAAGTGCAAGGTTATCTTGGGTATAGGCAACTACCAAGCAAGGACACAAGATATCACAGATTGTACTGTATGTAGAAACCAAAAAAAAACAAACAAAAAAATTGCTTACCCTAACCATATTGTTAAGATTAACATGAAGTTTGGTTCAAATTTGCCAAGATTTCATAAAGCCTATGAGGTCTGTCAGCATGTGGAAGTTACAGCTAATGTGGGATTCTAGTCTGTACTAAACAGTGATGAGGATCTTTTCTTGGCAAATCTGATAAACTGTACATTCATACAGTTGAGACTCTCCTCTGCGTTAATGCTGTGGAACGCAGAAAGGGGAATCGTACAGTTTAAGCCTTTATCAATCCACAGCAGTGACACTGATACTGTGAATAATCTGAGAGGCTTCTCCTTCCCTCTTGTTTCTACGTGGAGTCAGTTACAGTCAGTTTCAGAGGCTGGCGTCAATATAACACAAAGGGATAAAGGAAAGCCACTGAGAAGGAGCGAGACAACATCTCAAATGACGAGCTTTGCCCCATATAGTGACCTACACTGCCTCCAGGCTGTTTGTCTTCCCATGCTGCCAACAGTAGTGCACTATACGGAGGGAACAGTATGAAGTCTGACAGATTAGTCCCCAGTACAGCTGCTGAGGTGCGGCCCTGCGCTGGCTGGTGTCACGTTTGTCACATTTGATGGAAGATTGTTGCAGTGTCTGAGGTGACTATGTGTAGAAGATGACCTCGGGAATCTGTCCGTCCTCTACGGAGGTTCCATTGTTGTTGCCCGCTGCATAGCAGAAGGTGAAACAGGTCTTTGTGCCAGTGGATGACGACTCATGTGTTACCTTTCGCATTCCCTTAGTGCCATAATGAGAATCTGGACCCTATAGGACAGAAAATTAAATTTAATTCAGTTTTATTTATATCGCGCCAAATCACAGCAACATTCACCTCAAGGTGCTTTATATTGTAAGGTAAAGACCCTACACCATTGGTGAGAAAACCCCAACAATCAGACGACTCCCTATGAGCAAGCATTTGGCGACAGTGGGAAGGAAAAACTCCCTTTTAATAGGAAGAAAGCTCCGGCAGAACTAGGCTCAGGGAGGGGCAGCCATCTGCCACGACCGTTTGGGGGTGAGGGGAGGAAGACAGGACAAATGACACACTATGGAAGAGAGCCAGAGATTAATAATAACTAATGATTAAATGCAGAGTGGTGTATAAACACATGGTGAGTGAAAAGAGGTGAGAGAAAAAGAAATCCTCAGTGCATCATGGGAAGCCCTCAGCAGCCTAGGCCTATTTTGGTGTAACTAAAGAAGGGTTCAGGGTCACCTGATCCAGCCCTAACTATAAGCTTTATCAAAAAGGAAAGTTTTAAGCCTAATCTTAAAAGTAAAGAGGGTGTCTGTCTCCCGAATCCAAAGTGGGAGCTGGTTCCACAGAAGAGGGGCCTGAAAGCTGAAGGCTCTGCCTCCCATTCTACTTTTAAATCTCCTAGGAACCACAAGTAAGCCAGCAGTCTGAGAGCGAAGTGCTCTATTGGGGTGATATGGTACTATGAGGTCTTTAAGATAAGATGGGGCCTGATTATTCAAGACCTTGTATGTGAGGAGAAGGATTTTAAAATCAATTCTGGATTTAACAGGGAGCCAATGGAGATAAGCCAATATGGGAGAAATATGCTCTCTCTTTCTAGTCCCTGTCAGTACTCTCGCTGCAGCATTTTGAATCAACTGAAGGCTTTTCAGAGAGTTTTTAGGACAGCCTGATAATAAATGAATTATAATAGTTCAGCCTAGAAGTAATAAATGCATGAACTAGTTTTTCAGCATCACTCTGAGACAGGATGTTTCTAATTTTAGTGATAATGCGCAAATGCAAGAAAGCAGTCCTACATATTTGTTTAATATGCAAATTGAAGGACATATCCTGGTCAAAAATGACTCCAAGCTTCCTCACAGTGTTACTGGAGGCCAAGGTAATGCCATCCTGAGTAAGTATCTGGAA
>VUQS01075422.1:6856-27299 GCA_015108495.1 Heterochromis multidens
ATAACTGAAACTAGTCTGAGCTCTGATCTCAACAACATGTGTTTGTGCAGTGAATGGAGCCTGTCAGCTCTTACATGTCACCACATGTTGGTTTCACCCATCTTCAAACTGCAGATGTGAAGGGGAGGGAACGAGGAAACATGTGGACAGAGAGGAGGTGCTGTGATTAAGAGCAGGAAGAAGAGGGAGGGTTATCAGACAGTCCAGGAAGAGGAATGGTTCGAGAGCGATACTGTGTTTAACCCTTTTTATACCTGTTTTTTTTTTTACAGCAGAGCAAATTTAAAAATGTTTGCCAACTCAGTTTTTAAGGGGGAAATTCTGATCAATCATCATGTAATCAATGGAAAATGAATAAAATCATCACTAAATTCAATCAGAAAGGGCTCTGTGATAAAGTTTTGTTTACATAGAATAGAATAGAAGAATAGAATGCCTTTTATTGTCACTATACACATGTACAATGAGATTAAAAGCAACTCCTTTCAGTGCACACATATATGTAGTACACAAGGACAGCTTGAAAAAAGAGTAATATAAACAGATAAACAAATGGTGCAAAAAAATGTTTCAAATTTGCAAAGAAATTGCGACACTATATACACATATGGAAATAAATAAATAACTATTGCACTGTTGGATTATTGCACATAATTTGAATATTGCACAACAAAGATGATCATGTGCAGTCGGTAGTGGATGTTGGACCCTGAGAGTAATGATATTGTACAGTAAGTTATCAAAAGAGCCGAGTGCCGAGTGCGAGCCCACACCAGGACACAAACTTAAGAAAAAAAAGGAACTCAACAGTCCTGCTCAGCTCCTCTTACTGACCGCACGGCTGTAACAGTTTGGAAATGTCTTCACCTGCTCGGAAATTTGAACACAATCCTGCCCCACACTGCCTGAAATGTCACCTACATTACACAAGAGGGCGCCACAGCTCCACAGACTTCATCAATAGGCTCCTGAAGATAAACGGTGCCAAGTGAGCAGTATTAGTCTACCCGTGTCTCTGTTTTCAGGTGTACTTCTGACTCAAAATCCCTTTAAACTCACAGCGTGTTTGATTTCAAAGTTTTTAAAGAAAAAAAAATCAGGTCTTTTCAAAAGAAAGTTTGGAGTTTTAGTTTATTTTACTTTATGAATTCATTGTTGTTTAAAGGGGATTAATACGTTTTTACTAAGTTTGCTGCAAAGATTGTCACCAAGGGGCTCCCGTACCTTCACTGTAACTGATATAGTTTGTATGATGCTGCTGTTGTGTCCTGCACTCTGTCTGTACTTTATTTTTGTGTAATGCGTTACAGTTTACAGTAATTACCTCACAATGCATTTTGAAATGTGCAGCGCAGATGGACACTCATTGATTTCTGGCTGCTTGCTGAGCGTACCAAATATCCATCATGTGGACCTTTTATGACCTTCAAGACTTTCTAAATTTGAACATCATTTGTGCTTAACCCCCTTTCCCCCCAGGATGTAATGTTAGAAACACCAGAGCTTCAAACATGTGTTAATCCACATCTGAAAATAGTCCCCATGTTTCAGGTTCGCTAAAACTCTCTTGAAAAATGAAAATGTATATATTTTTGAGAAATATGAAAAGCTTTGGTAGGAATCTGTGGACTTCAGGGTGAGTTTAACAGAAAAAGGAAGTCTGAAAATAAAGACAGACCTCAGAAACTTTGGATTTCCGCTTAATTTTAGAGAGAAGTCCTGTGGATTTGAACCCCAGCAGTAATAAAATCCTTTTTTGATGTTACTTTTATTTTCTCTCTGATGAGGTTAGGTAAGTAAATGTGTTCTGGGATTACTCTGGCTTAGTGAGGGTACACCTGTAGGAGAGTAACTTAATCAGCTATTATGCAGCAGGCCAGGCTGCTCTAATCCATCACTGCTGCTGCTGCTGCTGCTCTTCATTTTGTTTGACCTATTGACCTACATTACTGCTCCCACACACAGACACTCCTGAAAACTACAACAAGCACTCTTACTGGGACTTAGAGTCTGCACAGCCTAATCTGACTGCTGTGCAACATATTGACCCTGGTTTAGAGCAGCAGGTGCCTTTTCCTTTGGGGATTGTAGTGTTTACAGACCTGATAAAAGCAGTTCAACCCAACACTGATGTTTCCTTCTTATTATAGTTACATTTGAAAAGTTTTTATCAAGTTTTGTAAGTATTACAATATCCTGTTACATCTGGATTATTACACAACATATAGTGCATTTAAAAAAACTGTTGATACTTTATTGTGTTACAGGTTACAGGAAGAAAATTGCAGTTTTTGACCTCCAGCCTACACTCCATACAGTATCTTTGATTTTTTTTTTTTTAACGTATTCAGGAAGAAAGGCTGAAATCTCAGATTTAATATTCACACTCTTATTTCAGAGTTTTGTTGAAGCCTCTTTGCCAACAGTTACATCGTGGACTCCTCTTGGTTGAGTGTGCACAGACTCCTGGATTTGGGAAGCTTATCCCATTCTTCCTAGAAGATTCTCTTACCTTGGTTGGACTGGATGGGAGTCGCCTGTCCCTGCTGCTAGAGAAATCTCTGCTGAACATCTAACCTTAAAAATTTGGACGTGCTTGGCTGAAATCACCCTAGCAACCACATCTACTAGTAGAGGAACGCCTCCACAGCATGACGCTGCCTCCACCGTGCTTCACTGCAACAGCGGGTGTAGCAGGTGAAGAGCAGTGCCTGGTGTTGTTCCTGGAGCTCTGCCAGCAGTTTTAGTTTGTTTCTCATCAGACATAACAGTATTTTTCCTTGTGTGCTGCACGTAGACTGTGTAGCCGGTGTGATGTCACCCACTGGCTTCAGACTCTACATTGCACATGTTTTTTTGGACCAGAAGTCCCCATATTTTGGGGCCAAAGCTCTAAAGACTTCATAGACTGTATGAGAGCATCACACAGACACAGATACCTGCTAATTATTGCTCAGTAACATCCAATTACCCTCACCTATCAGTTTTATGGAAGCTGGTTCAACAAAATCAAGATTAATGATGATTACTTTTCATTTCCCAGTGAGGTACAGTCCTCTCCATAAGGATTTAGAACTATTCTACACATATACATATATTCATTGTATGTTCTGTGTAATTACTGAAGGAAAAAGGTCTTAAACTCATCATAACATGTTTGTTCGGGACCATCAGATATTTGTGCCCTGGGATCTGTAAGCTGATGATCTGATAATAGCTGTACCTCTAAGTAATTTGTCAAATAATTGCATTAAAATGCTATTTTTCATGAAGAGTAGCTTCCATTGAGCTACTGTACAGTAAAGGTTTGAGTGATGAAAATCTGCTGATCGACGATGGTCGTCCTTCCAGCAGGTTCTCGAGCTCTTTTAGAGAGGTTGTTGGGTGCTTCATCAATGATGAAGCAGTTTTCTAAGAAGTCAGAGTCTATCTAGAAACAAGTTCACAGCCATCTTGGTAACACCTCTGGGCAGTTATATTGAACCAATATCACTTGGTTTTCATTGGTCACTGGGACAGCAGGAGCAGCAGGCATTTCACACTTACTGAGTCCACTTTGCTCCTGGAAACACTCAAAGGAAGGCAAGAGGAGAATATCCACTAAAGCCTGATCCATGTGAAAGGGTTTTATCACAGAACTCCACGGAGAGCTGTTCGGGCTTCGTGGCCTGGCTTTTGTCCTGCGTTCACTGTGAATTATGGGATATTTCTAAATAAAGGAGTGTGCACTGAGGTGTTTCTGTCGATAGATGGCGCTGTTTGTCTGTTAATATGTGTTGTTACCAGAGATGCAATCACCTAATTTAAGTTCCTGCTTTTATTTTTCTATCCACCTTTTTAGTTAAAATGGGCTACAAATTGGATCTTAAATTAATCTAATCTCAATAAAATTAGATTTTTTTTTAATAACCTAAGTACACACGTGATTCAATTAAAGAAGCTGAAATGGGTTCTGTGTGGGCTGGCACGTGGTTGCTGTTCATGTCCTATATGGGAATAGAAGTTTGATGTTTTACATCTCAGATCTTTAAATAAAAATAATTAGAATGACTGATTTTAGGAGTCTGAGTGTGCGCGGTATCTCCGCTAAAGGTGCCTTTGTAAAACTTTCTAAAGTTGGATATCAGGTGATCTCCCTCACTGAAGGCTATGAGTCAAATATTGCAAGACCTGAGGGAGAAAAAAAATTATGCAACCGCTCCGTGGCCGCTGTGTTACCATAATAAAACCATGTCCCACAGTCGTGAATCCTTAGACGTAGTAATCCCTCGCGCGCTGTTGGTGGAAATCCCCACGTGGTTTGGAGTCTGTATAAAAACTTTGGGTGTGCGGAGCCCCTGTTGTCGAGATTGCAAAGAGAGGAAAGGGTCTCAGTAAGCATTATCTTGCAGGACGCACGGGAGCTGGCCACCTACAGCCGCGCACGGCGCACACACAAAAAGACACGGGACTCACGGAGCGCTCGTGTTCTGCTTGGAGCTGCGGCCGTGGGACAGGAGTCTCTGCAGGCTGTTTGAATGGAAAGGAGCCGCCTGAACGGGCTTTTATTCAGACTTGTGCTCTTTTGTTTTGGCAGATTACGCGTCTGAACGCAGCGTGGTTTGACAGAAGCGCATCAACAATCAGAACTGCTGTGCGCACCTCCCGATCACAGACATGAACTTTTATTTTGTTGCTGGATAACGAGCTGGAAGCCCAATGACTGGAATCATTTAGTCTCCTGGAATACAAACATTTGCTCAGTGGATTTGTTCAGTGGATGTTCTCCCGGAACTTTTGTAAATGAAAAGTCGCTTTAACCTCAGTGTGCATATTTAAAAAAAAAATCGTCTTCTCTTTCGTAGCATTTGAACTGTAGAATAAACTTTTAAAATGAGTTTATACAGTGTGGCATTGTCCTGTTTAGCTGCGTGCGTGCTGTGCGTGCGCTGCAGCTCGGTGACCGCGACAGAGACTCAGAGCTCACCCCAGGAGTCGTGCGCGTCCTGCGGCTTCAGGGCGCCGGATCAGTCGGAGCGGATGAACATCGATTTCTTGGAGGCGGTAAAGAGGCACATACTGAACCGGCTGCAGATGAGAGAGAGACCCAACATCACCCATCCCATCCCGAAGGCTGCGATGGTGACGGCGCTGAGGAGGCTGCACGCCGGCAAAGTACGAGAGGACGGCAGGGTGGAGATCCCCAGCTTTGACGGGCAGGCTGCCTTCAACAACGAGGTTCAGGCGGAGACCTCTGAGATCATCAGCTTCGCAGAAACAGGTACCAATCAATAATTCACTGCACATGTCTAAATCGACCCCCGCCTGAACTCTTTCACCCTTTGACTCCATCTAACGGGCAGCAGGGCACCAGGTGAGTTAATAACTGACGATCTTTAACAGGTGACATTTTATTTTGAAGGCAGAGCAGCAGAAGCAGCCACAACAAATGTTTTATAAACAGCCATAAACCAATAGAATCTGGTGCAGCCATCACTTTTCATCATCTTATTACGTCACGCTGGCTGCTGTTTAAATCCTCCTGTTCTGGAAATCCAAAAGAAATGAAACCAAAGACAGAGTCCTTAAATTACCCCCATGTGTTGTCTAGGGGATAAAAAGCACCTCTGAATCCAATTTCATCTCAAAGCTGAGCTCACACTCAATACTCCAATGTATAAAGCCCTCTTTTAAATACGGACAAAGTCCCTCAATTGGCCATTTATCCCTTTCCTCTAAGAATGTGTATCTAACTAATTCTCAGAAGTCCAAAGAGACACACACACACACACCCTCCTGCACACACGCGTACACTCACACACACAGACTCAAACACACACACCAAAAATCATCAACAGAATCCAATAATTGTCACTTGGTGCTGTGAGAACAGTGTCTCCTACACAAACTGAAAACATACAATTAAACACACAAAAATAGGATGTGTTAAACACACACACACAGGTTTCCCATTGGCTCTGCAGCTACAATTAGCCTGAATGGACTGCGAGGTCCTGCCTTCCAATGGGAATGATCTGAGCGCCCTCATGACAAGGCAACAAAGGCCGGGCAATTATTATAAGAGGTCTGAGTGTTCACATCATGTCAACACAGAGAAGAAAAACAGCAGAGAAAACAAAAGAAATTGCTTAGAATAATGTATGAGACATCTGAGTCCGCACCGGGTTGGATGAGGTGATGGGACAGTTGGTGTGTGTGTGCCCATATTGCAGCGTTGTGAAGCTTTAAAGGTTCGCTGGGCTCCTTTGCTGCTGCTTCTTCTTCTACTTCTGTTTTTTTCCTCGCTCTATTCTTCCTCACACCTTTGAGCCTTTGTGTGGCATTGTACCATGGAGCTGGCTCGGGTCCCTGCTCCCTAGACCCCGTCTGCCTCCTGGCCAGCTGGCTCAAGCCCCCCCAGATCGGATGCTGCCAGCCGGGGCAGGGCTCAGAGGCGAGGTCTCCAGAATTCTCTGAAGCCAGGGGAGCTTGCCCCCCCCCCACCAAGCATGAGGAAGCCTGAATTGTTGTTTTAGGACAAGGCGGGATGGGGGTGAGGCTGGCATCTGTTTAGCCAACAGCAAGCCAGCAAATGGATGCTGATAGGTGTTTGTGTGCTTTGTGTTTCTGTGGAGGTCAGCTTGTGTCCCCTCAGCGCAGGGTTAACCGCAGCGCCTTATCTCCAGTAGCACAGAGGTACGAGGTCTGCCAAGTGGCTCTGGGCAGGTGAGGGAGATGATGCCAATCTCTCTTCTCCCCTGACATGCTCCCGTGGGCCCTCACTGAGGGATTCGGTGTCCCGTATCCACGGGAGCGGAGCGGGGAGCACAGGCAGAGAAGAGGGGAGGGCGAGCGAGAAAGAGCTCGATGGAGAAGTTCAGATCGGCACTTCTCGATTGCTCGCTGCCACCGCTTGGACCCGGTGAACTTGTGGCAAGTGGTCCAAAACTCAGAATTAAGACTTCATTATGGGAGGTCATTAACTGGTTCCTCCAGAGGATCAGGTTGGCGGGTTTACTCCAGGACACTGCTCCTGCATGAGGAGCTGTCAGTCATGGCACTCCTGGACTCAGTCCAGCCATTTTCCACATTCACTCAGCAGGGTGTGTTTCAGTCAGTGGGCCTGGCTGCTACTGTATAGCTCCTGATCCTATAAATGATTTATGCAAAGTGATTAAAAATTACTCTGTGGTAAAGTTTTAACAGCACCAGGTCCAGTACATTAGAGGCTTTAACCTCTGGTCAAGAGTCCAGAGTCTCACGTCCACACCTCCTTGGTCTGTGTGGAATTCCTTGAGAGCTGAGGCCTGAGGGGTGGTGGCCATATGTCACATTAGAGCCATGCCGTGTGATCTTGTCGACAGCAGCTTTGAGTAATGAGGTCTGAAGTTGTCTGCCTACCTGCCTAACTGCCTGCCTCCATCCATGGCCTCTTCCCTGGCTCGGTGGCACAGGTGGAGACACGCTGAAACAGCCCACCCAGGTGTCCTGCCTGCTGATAATCACTAAAGTTTTTCCACTGTGGGGTCAGGCGAGGCGTGTCCAGGCCAGCTCCAAGCTGTTTGTAACACAGCATGAAAAGAACAATTCATTCCTCCTAAAGGACCTCAGCTGAAATAAGTCATGCAGCATGTAGATGTGTGCTCTCTCCCTCTCTCACAGGTCACAGTAGAAATGAAGCTGAAGGAGTGATTGTTGGTGCTCTGCTCAGAGAATCATTCATATGCCACCTGTCCACAGGTAGCAGCTGGGTCAGGTGCTGTGGTTTTAGGTTTATTTCACAAATGAAAAAACCTTTCATATCAAGCAAATGTCCATTCAATTCTTTGTAGCAGCAGATCAAACCTGCTAGTTGTCGTGACATTGCAAATTTTTCCCATGTGTTTGAACCTTTTAACATCCACAAGGTTGCAGGGAAACCGCTTAAGGACTGGTGGCATTTTGGCCACATCAGAAACTAGAAGACATGACCTTTCAGATCCGCTCTCTTAAATCCATTTTAGCCTTACAGTTCTTCTGTGGGGAGAATTCCATCTGGGTATGCAAATAGGTGCAATGTCCATATAAAAGAGTAGATGTAACCCGAACTCTGGTTTTATGCGGCTGTTAAGAGTTGGGCTGGGCGATATGGAAAAAAATCACAATATCCCAGAAAGTTGATTCTGTTCATCTGGATGTTGCGTTTTCAGTGGGAGAGTCTTACACCTCCAGGTGCTCTCCCATCCAAGTACTAACCAGGCCCGACCCTGTTTAGCTTCCGAGATCAGACGAGATCGAGCGTGCTCAGGGCGGTATGGCTGTAAGCCTCTCCCACTGAAAATGCATTGTCCAGATAACCAGAATCAACTTTCCTTACCTGGATGATTGAGCATGCATCAAAATATCTTAACATGATCATTTCAGTTATTCAGATAATCAGTCATGTTTCATATGTCACAATATAAATCAAATCACTATTTCTAACTTAATGCTTCCTTTTTACTCCTAAAACATAAGGTTCATTTTGATTTAAATATTATTTATATTGTGTCAGAAGTGGAACATGATAATCATACTATTGAACAAGTGCATTTTAAAGAAATAACAGGTGTATATAATAAACTACAATCTTAATTCTGACCACACAAACAAAATGGAAAACTAAACTCTTTGGTCAGCTCCAAATAAATAATGTAGATATTAATACAAAACTGTATTGTTTCTTTTGTACAGAGAAAAACTGCTTTAAATTGTTGGAAACACCCACAAATAAATAGACAAAAATCATTTTTTATCAATTCAAGAATCAAGGAAACAAAGGAGAACATAAAAAACTGACATATTCACTCAGCTGTGGTTCGCTTATGCGCCAAAGCAATAAATAAATCAGTCAATTTGAAAACAGGCACAGGAAGTGCAGTAGTGTCGCAGTGAAGTGGGCGGTGGCTCGTCTATGGACCAGATGTGGTAGTGAAGTCTGACACAGCTGGCAAAGAGCCGTCTGAGGGAAATGTTTATGGTCAGGGAGCTGGTAACGAGGGTCAGTGACTTTAATGAGCCGCTTAACATTTTCCACTCTGCTTACTTGCATCACGTCTTTTCAATAAAGTAGGCTGTTGCATTGATGATGTCACTGTGTCTCTTTGGTTTTTGTTGTAAGGCATGGCACGGGAGAAAGAGTCTGGGACTGTAAAGTCTTGTATGTGCACTGTGCAGGTAAAAGGTCAGCTGTGCACTGATGGCACTGATTCAGATGGTAAAAACAATTCATGGTGTTACTGCCTTTGTGGAAACGTGCAGTCTGCAGTGCACGCTGCTCTGCTTCTTTGTCGGACTTTAAATAGCCAAAATATCTCCACACTACCGAATGCCTCCAACCCTTTTTTCCAACAGTGTCCTGGTGTTTTGAGCCTCAGGCTGTGTCCGCTGGGGTGTCCTGTTTGCTAACACTGTTGCTCGAGTTTTCATTAACGTTTTCTGTTGTCTTTTATCTCGCTCACACTCCTGTCGCACTGCTGTGAACGACTACAGCAGCTGCTCCTCCTACACTCTGTGTGCAAACCAAACCTGATGTGGCTCTAACTCTACTCCAACCACGTGATTGGTTCATTGTTATTGACCTTTCGTGTTGTCTGTCATGGATGGAATGAGTTCTATCAACTTCATATTGACCATGTCTCATATTTCTATTGAAAAGTTATTTTGTGATAATTATCTTTATCATTTTATCACCCAGACCCTAGATAAGAGGTTAAAAAATAAACTGTTGTGCTCAGAAAATAAGTTTATTTGTGATTTTATGCATCACTTTCATTACCTAATGTTTCCTCATAAACTGCTGCTTTGAATTAGAGGCAGAACCATTTAATGAATTAAACACCAGAAAACTGTTAATAATTTAATATTTAATCATGGTTATCTCAGTTGTAATAATTTGCTTTGCTTAATGGTGAATCTTTGGGAAAATCTCTGGGTTTGTGATTTGATCATATCACCCTGTGAGATTTGATAAACCAATTAAAGGCAGATTCATGAGTAATGAAGTTAAAACTCAGTTAAATCCCTGCTGCAGATCCTGAGCAGCTACAGTATAAAAACAGCTCTGTGATATTTTCTGTGTAAAAATTCCCAGACTGTTTGTAGGAAAGTTTAAAGTGTGACTTCTAAGTACTCCTAAACCTAAACTCTTCTGTGAATATCAACATATACAGATTTTTTTCCCAACTTGTCCCTAGCCCTGTTTTCATCCTAACCTTTAACCCCTCGTCTTTCCCCATCCCAAACTTTTATATCCTAAATATTTTTGTAATGTTCCCTAACCCTTCTCTTCCCTCTCCCATTGTTTTTGTTTGTACATGTAATTAAGTTTTTTTTAAATAAATATCAGAAATATTATAGTCAACAGAAAAACTGTGATAATGCATCTATAACAGTGTTATAAATTTGCTATTAGAATATGTGATTTTTGGCTTTTAAATGTTCTCCAAAGTTTTGGCAAAAAGGGAATAAAATAATAAAGATTATAACTCACACACGAAAAACTATTAACATTTTTCCTTTTTGCTCAAAACATATGGTTAGGGTTATCACCAATGATGACTTAGACTTTAAAGGGTTCATTAACTAGGATGCAGAGTTTAGGGTAAGGGAAGGGGATGAAGGTTAGAGTGGGAACAATAAAATGTAAGTGGGGCAAAATGAGAAAAAAATAATTTATTTTTATGTGTTTGTATGCATAAAAAGTCATTTATCGAGGCATATCTTGTTACCTCCTATATCTCAACCCCCTGGGGTTGGAGTCATCATCGATGATGACCCCAACCCTAACCCTAATTCTAACCTGTATTCTGTATTTTTGTTTTTATTAAATTCTTCTCCTGAGTCTTTGAAATTAGGGAACAAAGTCAAAATATAATTCCAAATTACACATCAAAAATTATTCACGTTATTTCCAAAATATATTAAAAAATAAAATGTTGCCTTTCTCCAAAATTTAGCGTTAGGGTGGGGTTAGGGTTAGGACCTATGATGACTTGCACCTCAGAAGGTTAATGCATATGAAACAAGCCAAATGGGGCAAAAGAAAACTCTGACAGGAAAATCAGAATATACTGTTAGGGTTATGTTGGTGGGTTAAGGTTACGGTTTAGGGTTACTTTACATTATCAGCAATGACTTGAATCTCAAAGGGTTAACTGCACTTGATTTCAATATCTTCGGGGAATAGGTTGGCCTGGATTCAAAGATGGGACATGATCATACAGACCGCTGAGTTCAATCAGCTTTATTTTCCAGCCTGTTTATCACCCTGTCACCACGCGATGCCCGTCTCTCTGAGCTCAGAGCTGTCGAGGCACGCACGGTGATGACTGAGGTGAGGTTAGTTACTTGTAGCCCTGAGGGGGTCTTTACAGGAGCTGCTGTTCAGCTGATTCCTTCATGATGTTGGCTTCATGTTGATTTGAGCATGTACTCGCTGTGCACCGTCATATTTTACTCACAGGCCGATGTGTGGCGTGTTGCTTACCATGGGGTGGGTGGGTGTGTGTGAGCTCCCAGCTGACGTGCTGGAGAGGAGAGCTGGTCTGAACAGGCCCCTGTGTGAATGTAAAGCTGCACTTTACAGGAGGAAGAGGCATCAGGCGCCTTAAAGAGGGGGCCCGTCTTTGGTGGCCACCTGTTGACACTGACACACACTAATCAGTCGGCAAACAAAGTAATTTAGCTGCTTTCAAAGCTCTGCTTGAGCACATTGTGGCAAATCTCCTGAAATAGAAACCTTTCTGGTTACCTCGGGTAATTTGGAAGACATCATTTGGCTGTAAAAAAACAAAAAAAGTAGTGCCAGGGAGAGCCCAGCGCCACCTTTAGACACCCGGGATCTCTTCATTGTGCTGCTGTAGAAAGTGGCCAGTGTCATGTAAATGGCTTTTATTTTTGCCTCATCATGCTTTTTGCTGGAACGCCACGCGTTTGAATGGCGGGCTGCAGCACGGCGCTCTCCCACTGCCTCACACGGGGCTTTGTGCTGTCACTCTCAGGGTGCTCCCGCTGGAAGGAGGTGCAAAGGGGTAGCATAGGGAGGGAGGCGGGGCTTGGGTTGGGCACCAACAGCGAACTCAATGAACCCCCTGTAGGCCTTGGCCGTGTCCGCCACCCTCCCAACTCCTCCACTTCCATCCTTCCTCCTCCCTTTTCCTTCTCTCTCTCTCTCCTTTTCTTTTTGGCCCTGTCACTTACAAAACTGAACCTGAAGCCAACTGGGCCTGATCCCAGAACTGGCCTGTCACCACTGGCCTATCAGGAGCTGCCAAAGAGGTCACCTGACACAGTGATTGAGGGTGAACAGAGAAAACAAGGGGAAAACAGATCTGTAGAGACAAAGCTGTGCCCTTCTCGGGGGCTTTTTCTGTTTGTGTGTTTGTGTGAGCGTAGAGTCTATAGTTCGCTTGGTTTAAGCACAACAAACACCTCCCAGCCTCATGTCATCGCTTTCAACAGCCCATGTTCCGTTGTTGAGAAGATGATTAAGCTGTCACATGTCTGCCTATCTCTCTTGGACCAGATGTGATATCATGTTACTGAAATTTCAAACTACAGGCATGTGATAACTGCTGAAGTGTTTTCATAAGCACTGAGCAAAACAATATGAACAATATGATGCTGCTGAAAGATCCAGAAAATTCCCAGCTTTGGATCCTATGATTAGAGTCAGACAATTATTCTTAAGGTCAATTATGAATTTCCCAACCCAGCATGAGAATGCACTCTTAAACATAAGCATTCTACCTCTGTGTGTCCAAATGTGGTGGAAAGGACTGATAATAAACTCTTCTGTTTATTCTGTTTCCAACAGATGAGCGAACACCCTCCAAATCCAGCCTGTATTTCCTCATCTCCAACGAGGGAAACCAGAACCTGTATGTGTCCCAGGCCAACATGTGGCTGTATTTCCGTATGCTCCCAGGGGGTCCTGAGAAGGGCATCCGGAGGAAGGTGACAGTTAAGATCCACTACCAGGAGGCCAGGGCTGTGAGTGGCACAGAGGGAAGCCCAGGAGGCGGCGGCGGCGGTGGCGGAGGGGGAACAGGCCGCTGGGCTCTGGTGGAGAAGCGGGTGGATCTGAAGCGCAGCGGCTGGCATACGTTCCCGCTCTCTGAGGCAGTGCGGGCTGTGTTTGGGAAGGGCAGCCGGAGGCAGGACCTGGAGATCCATTGCGAGGGCTGTGAGACAGCTGGCGTGACTCCGGTGTTCGTGGATGCCAGCGACCCGTCCCACCGGCCCTTCCTGGTGGTGCGTGCACGACAGCTGGATGGAAAGCACCGCATTAGAAAGCGAGGGCTCGACTGTGACGGCACCAGTGGGGGCTTGTGCTGTCGGCAGCAGTTCTACATAGACTTCCGGCTTATTGGCTGGAACGACTGGATCATTGCACCAGCTGGTTATTACGGTAACTACTGTGAGGGCAGCTGTCCGGCCTACATGGCAGGCGTGCCGGGCTCAGCTTCATCCTTCCATACTGCGGTAGTTAATCAGTACCGCATGCGGGGGATGAGCCCAGGCTCAGTAAATTCCTGCTGCATTCCCACCAAACTCAGTACTATGTCTTTGCTCTACTTTGATGATGAATACAACATCATCAAGAGGGACGTGCCCAACATGATCGTAGACGAGTGTGGCTGCGCTTGAGTCCACGCTGACCCGTCATTATCTGGACAGTCAGGAAGGCCTTTTGTACAAACAGGATGTTATTGTACGGTACACATATATATCTATACCTACTGTATGTGCAAGCAACACACACTGGTACCATCTAGCAAAAGCAAGTATCACTGTTGTGTCCACGTGTGTTTGCACGTGTTGGCGCAGGCGTGTGTATTTATCAGACTGAGCAACACGCTTGCCGCCTGCGTTCTGTCCGTTTGTCGGTCAGCGGTGGCACGAGAAGGAAACGATTATCACCAAATGATACTTTTCTCTAGTTTGCCATTTCTAGTCAAAAAATAATGGCCCATCATCTCCTTGTGAATGAAGATTTTTTTTAAAAAAGCGCTTAAGAAAAGTGACGTGATTGGCTTCACCGCCACACACCCCCTGCCCTGCTCCTAGTACTCTGAGCACATAACAGACTGTGTTTTAATAAAGCACTGACAGTTCATCAGATTATACAATTCAGAACACCAGCACTTCCCTGCCACGCAGACAGACTCCATCTGGCTGTCCTCTCTGGTGGAGTTACACTGGCAGCGCTTAATGCCTTGCAGGATTACAGCCTTCACAGCAGCACAGCGGCAAAACAAAGTCTTCAATGGAGCCCCCGCCGCCACCTCTGCAGCCGCCGCTGCCGGCGTTGTGGCCGTCACTCATGTGTTGACAGTGAGAGAACTGCTTTCTCCTTCCCCCTAAGGCTCAGCAGAAGCCAGCCGGCAGACTTGGAAACTCTAGTTTTGACCCAGTGGGTCACCACAGTGCAGTGCAGCACTAGCAGAAACTGAAATGCACACCCTGAATAGCACTTGTATAAATAAATGCCTTCCAAGGGGTACCGAGTGTCCTGTCCTATCGCTGAATAAGTGCCACATGAGCTATGCAATGTATAGTAACCTATACCCATACTCAACATGCTCTATTAGACTGAATCCTCTCGCTCTCTCTCTCTCTCCTTCTTTCTCTCTTCAGTCCTCAACTCTTTATCAATACTTGAAATGTAATCTTTCGCTTCCTTTCCAAAGCGAATGATTGTTGTGACGTTTGCACTGAAAAGTTGCGGATTTAGCGAAACAAAAACTGCCATTGAAAAGTTATTTTTATAGAAGTAAATTTGAATTTTGTTTCAGATGTATTTTACCTAATTAATGGAACCAAAGAGGCCAAGATTTTAGCTGTAGTGCTCAGGTGGCGAGGCCGCTGAGTCACTGTGTACAATACTGTTTGTGATCATTTGTAAAAGGCCTACCACTGTATCAGGGTACGATATATGATTCTCCTTTCTAATTCTATTTCTCTGTTTTGTACAATAAGCAACATTTCATTTTTCATCTTTAATTCTATTTTTTTGTTCCAGTTTTCTATTTAATAAGAAAAGCTATTTTTAGTTCCTGTCTAAGAAACATTTAGTCCAGTAAATATGTCATCTGTACAGTTTATGTAAAATAAAATGTTTTCTTAAATATTTTGTAACTTTAACTTTTTTCTGCATCATGTTTTTAGTGTGACTTTTTTCTGTTGATGAATTTTATTATCATTATTATTATTATTATTATTATTATTATTATCATTATTATTATTGCTGCATGGTAAATCTGCTGAGGAGCATCAGTCATGAGTTAAAATCTCAAAAATAAAGTCAAAATGTCAAGAAAAAAGTTGAAATGCTGAGAATAAAGTCAAAATGAGAGAGTAGTTTTGGTTTGATGGACCAGAGGTGTTGATCATTTCTCCACATTCCAACTTTATTCTGAAAATTCTAAATAATAAAAGAAAAACTCTTCCAGTAGAGAAACTGCTTCACAGAAAAGTTCTGCTAGAAACAGTGTACTTACTGGATGTAACTCTGGTTCTATGAGTATGAGTGTGTGTGTGCGTGTGTGTGTGTGTGCGCACGTCCCCTAACAGCCTTCAAGGGGGGGGTGGCTATAGTGATGAGCCCTGGCCACCCTCTGGCTCCACCCCTGGGTGAAAGTGTTGGGTTTATACTTGAATCTGTTCTGTGCTTTAGGCTGATATCCACCTAAACAAAAGGGTGGGGCTGAAATAGCGAGAAAAACGCGAAAAAAACATGAGCACATTTCAATCTTCGTCTCCACTGGTTCAAACATAAAACATCTCTCTGCTGTCGCCTGTCAGGATTGAGTGTATCTCATAAGCTGGAGCTGTAGAACAGTAATTACAAGCATGATAAACAGCTTCAGTGGCATCCACAGTGAGTGCCAGCGTACAAACCTTCACATACCTGCCTGATTCTTTCTTGGCTGTAGAGTCTGTTGCTGTGTGTGTTTTTCATGTGTATGCATGGCGTGTTATTTTAGTTTAGGATCCTTGTGCACATGCTCATGCAGGCTGTTACATCAGAGCTCTTTCCCTCTGCAACACAGTGTTTCTGTTTCCCATTGTAGATTTGCAGTTGCTATAATGTCAGGAGCAATGTGTCAACACTTTATGCAACAGCACGAGGCTTGCCCGCCTGAATGTCTGTCAGTCTGTGCCAACACCTACCAACGGCAAGATTTCAAGTAATGTTTCTGCGGAGGCTCCATCACAACAAATCACATGTCCCCGTTAAAACATCAGCCAGATAATTACTCTAAATGTGTCTATTAGGACCTGCCAGGGAGTGCAATGAGATTTGTTTGCCTGCAGGGCAAATAGCACGTTAGGGAGGGATCAGTGTAAATAACTTTTTTACCTGGAAGACAGCGTAGGAGTAAGAATAACCTAAAACAGCAGGAGAACATCTCTGTAAAGAAAATAAAGAAAACAAATCAGTGTTATGGTGTGTGACTGACAGGTAAGAAGAGAAATGATCTGTCATACATGATGCAAAGCGAGTTTTTATTTTAATCTTCTTGGAGGAGCCTGACACCATTTCCATAGAACAGGGAGAGTGGTGTGTAGCTGTCTTGTCATGCTTTCCAATGCATGCCAAAATCTCCACAGCTGGAATGTTAACGACGCCGAGCTGGAGCTGCAGGCCATTAAAGCAGAGCTGCATTCTGGGCCACACACTCACTCACTCAAAATCACACTACAGGTGTGTATTTTGCAGGCTTTTGGTATCAATAATCACTCGAGCTGTATGCTCTTTCCCAAAGGCACCTTTAAACAAACACACACATACACAAGCACAACCTCTCCAACCCCAAGCTATCAGCTTAAACAAATATTGTCCTCCTCGCCCTCCCACATCTAAAACCGTCACAGGTTGAGGTCATGACAGCTGCCAAGTTGACAGGGTCAGCTGGTTTATCGCCGCAATAGCAGCGCTCATTCTTCCAAATCAGCTCTGGCCGCATTCACTAATGAATTTATGAGTATTCATCGCCTGGGGCCAGGCATTCTTCTGCTTGTGTTTGTCTCTGTGGTCTAGAGGAATGCATTACATGCGGTGATGGTGGATATACTGATCACCCGCGTACCCTCCACAAAGGGAATTCTGGAGACATACAAATGGTAAGTAAGGTTTTTAACCCACCATCACAACCCTTCACCAAATAGGATTTCCCTTACTGGTGATTAAAGCCTGATCTTTTGTTTCAGCCTCGAGACATCATGTAGAGACACTCTTATTCTAAGGATTTATGCCATGGCTCTAAGACAGGAGTCTTATTCTGCCCCTGTTTACCTCACCCTACAACCCGAAGTCACATTTTGAGAGCTTCTTCTCACAGGCGGATTACAGCTGCCGTGGAAAGGCTTTGCAACTTGAAAGCATATTTGTGAGCACTAATGAACATAAAAACTTCATTAATCCAGATATTCCTGCCTTGATTTCTTTTTGTTTTCTACTTTTTGTCACTCTGTTGGCTTAATCAAAATGATGTAATCAGTTTACTGTGCTAAAGGTGATGCTGGGAACGACCAGTATGGAAATACTGGTTGGAAATCAAGTTGACTGACAGGAGTACCAACTCTGACTTTTGGTTTTACAAATGGAAAACAGCATTAACACTGCCTCTAAGTGTTGTTACCAGATCAGTGATTATATTTTCCCTCTGACTTTCTCTCTACTGGCTTCTGCTGCGAAGGAGGTGAAGAGGTCAACGTGGCACAGGGCGTGTATTTTTGTGAGTCCACAATGTCATAATGTCAGGGTTGTTCCTCGGCAGTTTAGTAAAACAACTGAAGCCTTGTCACCAAACTCGCTGCCTCCCCCCCAAACTGTCTCGCTGTCAGCCCCTAAACCTTCTCACCTTCTCACCCCACCTTCCACGATCCTGACCTCCTGACTCCCTGAGTATTGAAGGGAAACTCAGGGGCCACAAAGCCCTCATTTGTTGTTGTCTGCGTTGCCTACCTTAAGGATAGAAGGGATGGCTGTGTGAGACTAAAAGGTACAGTCTGACATTCTGCTATGTTTCCTTTCAGCATTGTTGAATTTCTAATAAACTGCAACACAACCTGAAACACAACTTCATGAGTGATTTGTGAAAGCAGATTAATATGATCATAGACTGCATGAAAAGCTGGAAGTAGAGAGTGTGATCTTTGTGTTTTGGAGCCATAGGTGTATTTAGATGAGCATGAAGTGCTGCACACAGACACAGATACCTGCTAATTAGTGCTCTGTAACATCCAAATAAAATTCTAGAATTTCACTCTGCACCAAAACTGAAGCTCAGACTTCTTGGACAGTCTGTTAGTACCATTAACCTCACAGCAGCCATATTATTGGTCAGATAATGTCATTAAAAAGGCTCCAAAAGGCTCCAACAGCACAAACACGGTCCAGAGGTCCAGTTCAGGGACTCCAGTTAACTGAGGTGAAGCCTAGCAGACAGCTAGCAGCTACAGCCGCCTGTGTCACCATCCACCTGTCAGTCAAAGAGGCCACGCCCCTAATAATGCAAACTTTAAGCCTTAAAGGTAGAATCGGTCTTTTTTTGAGGTTATTTAATAGAAAAAAACAATGTTGTGCTTATAAATATACATTGACTAGTGTGTAATTACATCTTCCAACAAATTGATGCATTCTCATAAAAAAAGCAGAGAACTCATTTGTGTCTGCACCTTCAGACTCAAGATATAAAGAATCATACCTATGTTTTATCATCTGAGAAGGGGTCCCCTTCACCAAAGAAGTGAAAACATGAAGGAAAGAGACGACACCACCGGCATCTGGATAAAATGTCATCTTCTTTCTCCTCACCTCAAGCCTCATCTCCTGAAATGAATTCAGGGCTCTAACACACGGAAACGTGCATAAACATGCTCATTTATTTCTGATATTGACACAGTTACTTATTGTCAGCAGATTAGACATGTGACCCTCCCGTCTTCAAACAGCTGACACAAGCTGGCTAAACAACAACAGCTGGTTATAAGCTAACATTGTGCCAGATAATGTTAGGCTCAAGTGTCCTAAAAATCACACTTTTCCTCTGATAAACACTTTGATTACATTCTACATTCTCTATCGTATGAGAGTTTATTCACTAAGCGTCAGAGTCCAACAACGTTAGCTAACAGCAGCGCTTACCGACTGAAAAGTTCAGGATATCCTCAACAGCTCGCTTCAGTGTCACTGTCATCGGTCAGAAGTGAGCTTCACTGACTCATTGATTTATATTGGACTCTTTTCACAAAGTTTTACAGCCTCGTCCAGAGTAAATAGATGTGGACACATATTGATAGCTGAGGTAAATGGTGGACTGACAGCCTATACTCACTACAGAAGAACAGCAGCCAGAGTTGTTTGTCCTACAGCGGCCACCATAGTTAGAATTACACACTTGAATTAGGAAGGGTAAGAAAACAGAACTTAATTGACTGCAATCTGAAATCTACTGACATCTAGTGGTGAGATTTTACACACTAACTTTAAAGCAATTTAAACAGTTCAGTTTTAGTAAGAATGACAGAAATAAAGGAGCTGACATAGTGACAGAACCACAAAGGCTGGGGAGGAGGTGGGGATGGATGGACTAACTTTGGACACTAGTGTTTGTTTCCATTTAATAGTGTTTCTATGACCTTTACCACATAACATTCACCAGGTCATTGGCGATCCAGTTAGGGATGCTGAGTCTGCAAACTTCCTAAACTCTTCATGATGAGCCTGAGGCTGCAGAGGGTCCCAGTGCTGTAGAAGACGTCATGCCTCGTTCCTGTACCAAAGACACCACGTCCCAGTAGCCCACAGGACTACAGACCTGTAGCACTGACTTCCCACGTCATGAAGACCCAGGGAAGACTCATTCTGGACCAGCTCCGACCTATGGTCAGACCACATCTGGACCCCCTTCAGTTTGCTTACCAGCCCCGCCTTGGAGCTGAGGACGCCATCATCTACCTGCTCTACGCCCATCTGGACCAGCCGGCGAGCACTGTGAGGGTCATGTTCTTTGACTTTTCCAGTGCATTCAATACCATCGGGTCGACTCTCCTGGGTGAGAAGCTGACAGTGATGCAGGTGGATGCCTCTCTAGTGTCCTGGATTGTACAGGGTGGGCCATTTATATGGATACACCGTAATAACATGGGAATGGTTGGTGATATTAAAGTCCTGTTTGTGGCACATTAGTATATGTGAGGGGGCAAACTCCCCAAGATGGGTGGTGACCATGGTGGCCATTTAGAAGTTGGCCATCTTGGATACAACTTTTGTTTTTTCAATAGGAAGAGGGCCATGTGACACATCAAACTTATTGGTAATGTCACAAGAAAAACAATGGTGTGCTTGGTTTCAACGTAACTTTATTCTTTCATGAGTTATTTACAAGTTTCTGACCACTTATAAAATGTGTTCAATGTGCTGCCCATTGTGTTG
>VUQS01075423.1:0-10708 GCA_015108495.1 Heterochromis multidens
TACAGCCTTATTCCAAAATTGATTAAATTAATTTTTCACCTCAAAATTCTACACACAATACCCCATAATGACAAAGTGAAAAAAAACTTTGCTTGAGATTCTGGCAAATTTATTAAAAACAAAAATATAACATCTACATAAGTATTCACAGCCTTTGCTCAATACTTTGTTGAAGCCCCTTTGGCAGCAATTACAACCTCAAGTCTTTTTGAGTATGATGCTAAAAGCTTGGCATACCTATTTTTGGGCAGTTTCTCCCATTATTCTTTGCAGAACCTCTCAAGTTCCATCAGGTTGGTACAGCCATTTTCAGATCTCTCCAGAAATGGTTAATCAGGTTCAAGTCTGGGCTCTGGCTGGGCCACTCAAGAACATTCACAGAGTGGTCCTGAAGCCACTCCTTTGTTATCTTGGCTGTGTGCTTAGGGTTGTCGTGGTGTTGAAAGATGAACCTTCACCCCAGTCCGACATCCAGTGCGCTCTGGAGCAGGCTATCATTAACAATGTCTCTGTACATTGCTGCATTCATCTTTCCCTCGACCCTGGCCACCATCATGCTTCACTGTAGGGATGGTATTGGCCAGGTGATGAGTGGTGCCTGGTTTCCTGCAGACATGACCCTTGGTATTCAGGCCAAAACGTTTAATCTTTGTTTCATCAGACCAGAGAATTTTGTTTCTCATGGTCTGAGAGTCCTTCAGGTGCCTTTTGGTAAACTCCAGGTGGGCTGTCATGTGCCTTTTACCGAGGAGTGGCTTCTGTCTGGCCACTCTACCATACAGGTCTGATTGGTGGAGTGCTGCAGAAATGGCTGTCCTTCTGGAGGGTTCCCCTCTCTCCACAGAGCTCTGTCAGAGTGACCAGCGGGTTCTTGGTCACCTCCCTGACTAAGGCCCTTCTATCCTGGTGGTTCCAAACTTCTTCCATTTACGGATGATGGAGGCCACTGTGCTCATTGGGACCTGCAATGCTGCAGAAATTTTTCTGTAACCTTCCCTAGACCTGTGCCTCGATACAATCCTATCTTGGAGGTCTACAGACAATTCCTTGGACTTCATGGCTTGGTTTGTGCTCTGACATGCACTGTCAACTATGGGACTTTATATAGACAAGTGTGTGCCTTTCCAAATCATGTCCAATCAGCTGAATTCACCACAGGTGGACTCCAATCAAATTGTAGAAATGTCTGACAGATGATGAGTGGAAACAGGATGAACCTGAGCTCAATTTTGAGTGTCATGGCAAAGGCTGTGAATACTTATGTACATGTTATTTATTATATTTATGTTATTTATTTATGTATTTTAATAAATTTGCAAGAATTTCAAGCAAACCTTTTCCACTTTGTCATTATGGGATATTGTGTGTAGAATTTTGAGGTGAAAAATATATTTAATCCATTTTGGAATAAAGCTGTAACATGACAAAATGCGGAACAATTGGCGCGCTGTAAATACTCTCTGGATGCACTGTATTAAAAGAAGATGCTTACTGGTGTAAGGTCTGTGTTATATCTGATTGCTACAATTTGTACCGACGTGAGAATAGCAAAGGCAATAGTTTAGTGAATTCACTGCTAGCAGGTCATCATTCTGTATCCTGCCTCCTGCATGCTTTTACACAGGTAGCACCTTTGTCTAAACCAAAGTTGATGCAAAATCTGCCTTGTGCTGAATTGTGAAAAAGGACAAATTCAGAGAAGGTCCCAACCTGATTTACCTGACAATTTCTAGGGTTCATGTGTAGCAGTGTGCAGCAGTTACCTGAGTGAAAAATATGTTATGTATAGGGTGGCAAGTCTGCTAATGTGACAAACCAATAGCCAGTGATCTTCAAAGCAGCTGTAGTGACTGAGACCAATGGGAGTGGGAGACAGGCTGAGAGAGTTGTGGAGAGAGAGACAGATGACAGAAGCAAGAGAAACAGAAAAAGAGATAAGGATAGAGACAAAAAGAGGGCACAAGTGAGAGTTGTAGAGAGCAGGCAGGTTGGAGTGTGCTGGCAAGGCCCCAGTGGAGCCATCGATCCAGGCTGGCCTTACATCAGAGACAGGAAACCTGAGCTGCATGCTTCATCACCTTCCCCACGGAGTCCTCTCTCACTCCTCTCTCTTCTCTTCTAAATCTCTCCCCACAATCATCTTCTCTCCTCAGCTGTCCTGCACAGCTTACTAGTGAGTACACTGCTCCATTTTTACAGCCTCTCCTCTCCTCTCCTCTCCTCTCCTCTCCTCTCGGGCCTGTCAGCTCTACTACATGCTGCTGTCAATTCATCATCTACGGCTGAGACTAGCTGTGCCTGGCACTAAGTGCACATAGCTATCCATCCACAACCACTCATTCATTATACTCCACGTGCATGTGTATGTGTGCACTTGTGTCATTCATTGTGTGCACATGCATGCACATCAGTGTGTAAATAATGCACAGCTTGTCTCTCCTGTGTCCCTAAGCTATTCTTTTAAAAGCGGAGGGGTATTATGGGGGCCAGTGCCATGCAACTTGGGGGTAACAAGGTTAGGTTATCGAATTTGTTTAGGCGTCACAGTCTCCTGAGGGAGCAAACTCAATCCCCACACCACCTCAATCTCATCTCTCACCCTGCTCAGTCTAAAATATCTCAGCAGCCCACTGCTAAGGGGTCCGCTGAGTGGCAACTTGGGAGTTTGCTTATATATGTTTCATGACACTGTAAGACTCAGTTTACCATACAGTTTAAAAGATGTTATCATTTAAGCTCTGTAATTAGCCGCAGCAAACTAAAACAGTGCTATTACAGAGTGTTTTAAGTTTCCCTGGTGATTGTGGTAATAGTGACTATTGTGGAACCACTTATGCAACGAAGTAAAAAAAAAAAACAAAAAAAAAAACCTTAATTCAACATCATCAAAACAAAAGTTTTAAAGCACTTGTTTTCATCCTGTTTTTTCTAGCAGCATTGTTCCAAAACCTCTGCTTTAACTAATAGTCTGTATTGTAGTCACAGTGAAAACAAAGACAGTATACCAGTAAAAGTGCATTATATACTGTTAGACTTGCTGAAAACAGGAAATATCAAAATAATTCAAAATTATTTCACACAGTGAATGTAAAGGAGCAGCCACTGAAATAATTGCACTGACTTAAGATTTAACAGTTTAACTGTGCCTTGTAGCCTTCCATAAGGTACTCAGACATTATATGATTGCTTTCCAAATGTTAGCTGCATCGAAGATGCAGAATAGTTTTTTTCTGAGTAGAGCCAGAAACGAGCATGCTCGGCCAACACTTGTGCCAGACAGGCTTCTCACTATGGGTCCCTGCACAGATGAATGGGGTAATATAAGGTAACCATGTGGCTCTTAAACTTTCAAAACATTATTGGATATAAAGGATCAAATTTGGATAACATAAATTAAAAAGAACAATTTTATAATGCTCAGAAATATTTATCAGCCTGGTCTAATTTAGGAATTAGTGAAATAGTGATGAAATGTGCTCTTTTTGTCCATGTACATGGACACACAATCTCCTTTTTTCCACGATAGTCTGCATAATTTTGGCACTAATGGATTTAAATATGGGAAGTATGTTGCCTTATCCTTGCACAAAAATCTCTAAGCAAAGCAACCTATAAAAATGAAACTTTCAAAGATGTGGAAAATCTGTTCATTAACCTATTTTCTTTGGTTCCTAATTTTTAGTCTGTGTTTTGTCCCATCTTGCTCTCCTTTTCTTCTTCTCTTTCCTCTCACCCCCAACATATTAAACTTCACAGAGCTGCAAGCATAAGTGCATACACTACGGTTGTTTCGCAATACCTGCAGCACTGATAGATGTGTAGTCTACGAATGAACTCTACATTTAAATGTCCTCAGAAACACCTATCCAGATGTATTCTTGAGTTAAACACCATCTTTCAGGCCACACATTCTACACAACACATTGTGAGAAACTCTCATCTTTCACAAGGAGACATGAGACTAATGAACAACCCAAACAGGACAAACACACTTTTTCTCCTTTCTTATACCGTATTGATCTTTTCTATTGATATCATCCTCTCTCTCTCTCTCTGTCTCTCAAAACACACACACACACACACACACGCACATTTTATGTCTTTCCTCACACACCACTCTCCATCAAGTCTACATTTCTTACAGTTTATAGTAGTATTATAGTATAATATTCACAGAGACCGATCCTCTTAAATTCCCTGCCTCCTTCTTCATATTCCCATCCTGTACAGCCTGTTCATCTGCCATCCAAATCAATGCTGATGGAATCCTCTGGACGAGACTGTTGGAAATATACCATTATATATACTGTATGTACAGTATCTGTCTCAATTAAACGGGACTATGTGTATCTCTATATCTCTATCTGCCTAAAAAAATATTACTTCGTCAAGCTTGTTGATTGAACTTCAAAGAAGGGCTGCCAGAATTGGAGGTGATGCACTCAATGAATGAAGCACCTTCAATGCAAAAATATAGATGTAACAGAGGAGAGCCTTCATGAAACATTACCCCCAGGAAACCAGTCTGGCTGTTATCATGGCTAGCTGGACTACTCTAAAAGGGCATTAGCCTGTTCTTTTTACATGCATGACTAGTTGGTGCATTTGGCCCCTCCAATGAATTTTTCAACATCACAGGTATGTTCAGCAGCCTGATAAAGAAAAAATGCAGACACTAACAGAAACTGAAAGGCCCAGTTTTAGATTTTGGGGATCTGAATAATGTAAAAACCAGAAGAGAGAAGATTCATAAATAGCTCAGGGAAGAAGAGGATATGGCTACGTCACCTGCTAATGGCATGTAGCAGAAAAATGGCTTTTCTGTTAGTCAGGCCATAGCATAAAAATTGTTATCCATTTTAAACTGGCTCTTTTTCCTGCATGTCTGTTATTTTCTTTCCAAAATTGTCTGTTCAGCCTGGTCTCATTTAGGAACTAGTGAAATAGTGATGAAATGTGATCTTTTTGTCCATGTACATGGACACACATTCTCCTTTTTTTCATGATAATGCAACTTTGGCACTAATGGATTTAAATATGGGAAGTATGTTGCCTTATCCTTGCACAAAAATCTCTAAGGGAAAAAAAGGCAACCTAGAAAATGAAGCTTTCAAAGATGTAGAAAACACCATCTGTTCCTTAACCTAACTAAAAATTTTTGGTTCCTAATTTTTAGTCTGTTTTGTTCCATCTCCCTCTGCTCTCCCGCTTCTCTTCTCTTTCCCCTCACCCCCAGCTGGTCATGGCAGATGGCTCTCTGGTCTTGCTAGAGGTTTCTTCCTGTTAAAAGGGAGTTTTTCCTTTTCACAGTCGCCTAGTGCTTGCTAATAGGGCATTGTCTGATTTTTCGGGTTTTCTCTTTGATTCTTTAGGGTCTTTATCTTACAGTATAAGGTAAAGACTCTTTACCTCGAGCTGACTGTTGTTGTGATTTAGCGCTCTAATAAACTTGAATTGGACTTCTAAAAATATCTGGGAATTGAACTATAGTTTCTTAAGTCAGGTTGCTATGACTTATACCACCAACCACGTTGGACCTCTTGCAGATGTTTGACACTCCTGAAGTGGAAGCACTACATTTTGTGTCCATGAAAACAAACAGATGCGATGACAGTATATAATTTGAACTTCTGTGATGAATCTGAGCCTTTGATGTAGCTTGCCAGCATCTATACCAGTGTGTGCCACATTTACGTGATATGCAATTACATTTCTAGAGAGGTGCATATCAGGTAATGGTGTACAGTATTGTGCAAAAGTTTCCAACCACCCCTTATTTCTTTATCTTTCTCTTTCATAGAGAAAGACTTTGTTGTAATTTTTTTAAAGTGGTCTTGAGCAACAGTTCTTCAAGATTTCTGAAGGGCTTTCAAAGTTTTTCTTTGGACATTGGCTGCTTTTTTATTCATTTTCAGTCCAGTCCTTGTACCTCACAATTTTCAGAGGAATGTTGTTTTTTTTTTTTTGTTTAAGCTACTTAACACTCACCTAGAAATCATTCAAACATGAAAGAGGCACCTAACTCAAGGGATGAACCAGATGTCTCAATGTCTAAACATAACAGACAACTTAGCAAAGAACCAATTTCAAACTGAATTTTTAAGGACTTTGTTACTGGCAGCCTGCCGCAAAAACAAATAATTTGTTTTACCTTAGGCTTTGAACACACAGATTATAATTACTAGTAGAATATTTTGAATTGTTGGTTTTAAACTTTTCATAGTTTTGTTATCACTGGACTTAATTTTTAAAGACACACTTGTCTGCTACTCGACTATGAGTCCATGGTGCCATCTCTACTGACATCTTGGTAGGTCTTGCTTTGCCTCTCATGCAGCCACACAGTGAGTAAATGGTAATCATGATCAATATCTATTTCCTGTGGTGTCAAGTTTCAGAATAATGTCCATATTGAACCAATGTTTCAGCAGACTCCAACCACAGTTTTTCTCTCCCAGCCGTCCACCGTTTCCGTTGCTGAAGGAGAGAAAATCCCTACAAATCAGATTAAACAAATGATTTTCAGACAAGCCATTGATCATCCATCTTGTTTCACTGGCCTAACTAGGAGATCCTAACAGTGCAGACTGGGCATCTGAGAAGGGAATGTGCCTCTAATAAGGTTTGCGATTCCTGTTTATCCTGCACAGATCAGCAGTGTTAACTTAATCTGTGGAAACTCTTGATCTCACTGCTACTCTGAGAAAATCCACCCTAAAACTGAACTCAGCTGTTATTCTCTGAACAGAAGCTTTTGATGTTAGAACACAAGTTTTTACAAGCCAAAAACTCTAACATGTGATCTCAGTAAAACCAGCTTACCTTCATGACATTTCTGTGGACACTAATTTTGGAAAATTTAGGGCAGGTCAGGGCACATTTTCTTGTGTTGCTGAACGCTATAAATCAAGGGATTCATGATCTGGCATGATTTTGGTTTTTAACGATGGGAAAGAGTTAAATTCACAGACATCTCAAGATCAAAGATCCAAAGGCCATATATTTTGCCCAAGATAGATCTTTGCTTTGAAAGGCAGTTAATATTAATAGAAATCTTTGCTGAAATGTATGACTAGTATCTATGATGGTGAGCGGAGCTCTCAGTTACTAACTCACCCCATTGGGAATCTGTAATACTGCAAAATAGCTAATGTAAAATGCATTTCTACATCAGTAAACTGAGTTATTACTCTTGTGGGAAACAAAAAGACTAGAACCCATGCAAAGGACTAGTAAGATAATCAATGTACAGTCTGCGCTGAAAGCACAAATTGGGGGAAGGGGTGCCTACTTAAAAGCATGCACTTTTATGTCTTAATCAATTTATGGGTGTACTGGTCATTCTGTTTAAGCCAATAAACTGGTGGATTACCTTGAAATACTGCTTAGCCCATTGACCACCTGTGTTTATGACAGAAGTTACAGAGGTCGTGTGTGCATGTGAATGTGAGTGTGTGCGAGCATGTGTTTTTTTTTTCTAGTTAGTTGAAGTCCTAGCATGGTGACTGGTACCAAGACTTCAGTATCTTGCTGGATTGTTGATACCATCGTTGAAGAAGTGATACGACCACAAGTAAAAAGTTAAAGCAGTAATTCTACACTTTCCAGATAAGAAGGCTGACACACATTTTCAGTCATGTGCAAAATTTCCATTAAGCTATTGGAGAAAATAGGCACTTTAAGGACACATCTGACTACTCAATCAGATTCTTACCATGTATATTGGGGACACACACTAATCCAAAATTTTCTGCAAAACTTAGAAGTGTTATATTTCTTTGGCATTGAAGAGTTCAGTGCTGGTTTTTATGCTGGTGGGACTTGTTTGGAAATAAATGATGTCACATACATTGTTGCACCATTGTTACCATTGATTATATCTGGTCAACCCACACTGACAATGTCATGATAAGTATCAAATAAGATTTTGAATGTTGAACACTCTCTCTTTTCTTTTAAATTGTTTTTTTTTTTTTTTTAGATTTCGTTATTAAACTTTAAATAAATAATATATTGGATGTGACAGAAAAAGATGTAGATATATAAATTTGAAATGTAGACTTTATATATGGATATATATATATATATATTTAAAAAATAAAATCTAGAGATGTTTTTTTTTTGTTCCTTGCTCACTTTCCAGCTGTAACTTTGTCAACTCAAGAATTAAAGCCAGTTTTTCATGACTAACTTTAATTTGTTGTGACTTACAAAGATAATTCAACCTTATTAGCCACCATTCACCTGGAAGAATTAAAGTGAGGCATGAAATGGTGTGAATGTTTACAGAAGCTTCCTCCTTTTTTCAACTATTTGTTTATGTAAGATCCGTCAGACACACAGGGTAACATCATAATTTTATGACAGCTTGGATCACAGTGTCACTTCTGAGCATGCCAAAACAACATAAGTTAGGCAGCTACGGATCTGTGATACCGAGTCAACAACCCCAGTGGAGGAAACCTAAATGGTTGCTGCATTAGGGTTTGTTGTGTTCACCTATGTGGGATTTTTTATTTTGCTAAGGGTAATGAATGAGAGGACATCTGCTGGTGTTCTAAGTTTGACCAGTCAGTGTCGAACCACACCCATCAGTTTTTAAATGCTGCTAAGAAGTAACTGAGCTACCTTTTTCCTACAGTTGGAACTGCTCCTGACATGGTCTACTAAACTATGTGGAGGAAAACCAAGTGTTATCCATAAGTTTAATGTAAACTAAAGTGAAAACTGTTGATATATTAACCAAGAACTTCATCTAGAAACCACAAGATTTTCTCATAAATGTCATTTATTTTAGGAAAGCCACTCTTCTGAAATTTCAGCATTTAAGAAAATTTGCATTGGAGCAGACTGTGTATTTGTATATTTGTATTCCGGGGACTCCCTTATAATACACGCTCATTTTACAGGCAGGTCCAAGGCTCCTTCCTCTCTCCTCCTTTCAGTTTCATTTTTCATGCCTCACACTTTCCCTTTTGCATCCTGTACTCCCACTCCTTTTTTGTTCTCTCATGCTCAGGCACACAGGAAGTGTCAGGCCAGGCCAGGTTATTTCAGGCCTAATTGGGAGATTGATGTTCCTCCAGAAACCTGGCACCTTGACATGCCTTTCATCCTCTCTCATCCACTTCCTCCCAAACGGCAAGAGCCAGACATGTTGACGGCTGACTGAAACACAGACAACTGTCCTTTTTGGGGACTTTTCTCAGTCAATCAAAGGCAGGGCTGACATTTGAGTGAGAAATGGCATCACCAGGAGAAAACCACAAGCACTGTTGCACTATTTTAAGAAATTACTATCTGTCTTGAACACCTTTATCTCCCACGAATTCATAGCACTGTTCATACCTATTACTAAGGTTATAGAAAGAAGATAAAATAGGATATACTTTATTCATCCAAGAGCTGGGAAATTCTTGAATGGGCCAGAAGAACTGGGGCATCCAGCTAATGGGGTTATTTGTGGGGAATGTCTAGATGGGATCAGTGGGAGCAGTAGTTCTGTGATGTGCACTATCATCAGGCCACGTCAGGCTGTAACCTGAAGCTTGTGTCGACCACTTCTACAACACAAGCAACAAGAAGCAGGGGCAGACTAGGGCCACTGGAGCATGTCCTGACTGGTGCTCTCTGCTTAAATAAGATGTGACAGAGAGGTTTGGACCAATTTGAAACCGTTAGTTCACCCAATTACAAAAAACATATTTTGTCACAAAGGGGTCATCCTTCCAACTTCAGACTGTAAGTTTATTAAAAAATTACATCTGAAATATACACAAATTTTATTCTACAGTTAGCTGGACAAGCAGAGGTAAGTTTTTTTGTTTTTTAATTTTTTTTTTTTTTGCTTCACTGATATTTTGCTGGACACAGTGAGGCCCTCTAAGATGTCTTTGATAGAAGACTATCCAAAATAAGGACTAGTAATCCCCATCTCAACCATCTGTATGCGTTTCTCCTTTCTATCACATCAGTCATTTGAGAGTGGCCAATGTTTTTCAGACATATTCAGAAGGCACACATTTGTGTTTCAGGCATATTCCAGACTTAACTGTTAGGTTTACATGCATATTCGGCAGTCTTATTCTTTTTAGTTTTTTGTTTTGAGATATCACTCCCTAACATCTCTGGTTTGAGATACTGATTTTAGGATTTTTTTTTTTTTGTGCCACTCAAATACAAAAGAGGTGAATCAAATTTAGCTTGCTCACAAAAAATTACATGAAAAATATGCATGTCTTTACCAAAAATATTTAAACAAATGTTTGTGACAGCCAATCCTTTACACAAAAAATGCTAATAAGCAGAAAACTGAACCAGGAGTGAACCAAAGCTGTCATCAGTTATTTCTATAACACTCTAACAATAGAGCTCTGGGCTTGGCCTGAAGCTAAAAGGTTTGCTTTGTCTGGGTGCAGCTAACAGACTACAACAGTCCATCTGAGGGGCTTCCACCCAGAACGCCAGCACCAGTGGCCACAGCTACATGCCCATCCATGGCTAGATGGGCAGCTGAAATTACCAATTAGTTTACCAATTGGCTGCAGCAGATTCGATTGGTTTGTAATTAATTCTAGTTACTGGCCCGTAGAGCAGGACGGATGGCGCCATGCCTTTGTCCTACTGACACACTATCCCACAGAGCTGGGCCTCGGGGGGAAGCAGCGGACATCAATACAGGGCCCTGCAGCTACTGAGCCCTCCACCT
>VUQS01075423.1:10728-25569 GCA_015108495.1 Heterochromis multidens
CACGGACACAATATACCTTACACAGACTCTGCTACGCAAACACACATAGACGGACCCCCTTGCAGCACTTGACTGATTCCGGAGAAGGCGAAACCTCAACCGCCTGAGAAGGTGCTGACGACAAACAAAGACAACAGAAATCTTGTGTTTCGAGACCCTGACCCTATCTGTGTGTTTTTGTGTGTCTGTGTGCAGGTAGGTAGGTAGATAGATAGATAGATAGATAGTCTGCATTTTCAGAAATAGTGGTAACTGTCTGCTGGAGTAGATGGAGAAGTTTATACCTTTATAACACCAACATTTTACTGCCATGCATAAGTATTTTTGCATGTGCAAGCAGGTGTGTGTGACTCTGTGCGTGTATTAGCAAAATGTGAAGTAGAACTGGCCCAGAGCAGAGGTCACATGGCTCACTGATACCTCCCACACTGAAGGTCAAGGCTTCTACACCCAGAAGGAGAGGAGGCGAGGTTGAAACAGATCGATGATCCAGATAAAAATACACTGCACCTCAGCTAGTCTGCTTTATAAACACAAAGGCACACACACATCCACAAACATATTCACACACCCCCAACAAATGACTTCAGTGCCACTACAAATGATCCCAACCTCTTCTTAATGAAAGTGATATCAAAGTGAGAGGCCACAGCAGTGACTGGTGGCTTTTAGCATAACGATACAGTAATAGAAGACCATTAAAAGATCATAACAGCTTAAATGATGAGAGGTCTCTGTTGTTGCTCTGGCCTAAACCTCCTGCAATCAAAGCACTGTTTGCACTCAATATAAAGGGGAACAAGTTGGGAGGTAAAGTTACTCTTCATAATGATGGTGCATCAACCTCCACAGAGCATACAAGTGAACAAAGTCTGCTGTAGAGCAGAAACAGAGACTGTGGTGGCCCGGAGAGAGACAGAGAAAACCAGACAAGACTGCAGCTCATGAAATACGACAATGTGTGATTTATGTGAGCTGTGAGAGGAGTGGTAATTGGAAGTAAAGCTCCACAATGCTTTTAGTTAATGACAAGTCAACTAGTGAAAGATGTCTGTGCCACCACCGCCCCTTATTAAGGATGCTGGTTAACAGAAGAAAGAGGGCCAAACCGGTGAGCACTCATCATGTAATAAATGAAGAGCAATGCTGACAAGGAATGGAGGCCTTGGCAGCTACAGTCCTAAGCAAAATGCAAGTGTGTGTGTGTGTGTGTATTTTCTAATCAGACTCTCCTTCTTAATGTATAGTACAATAAAGGCTGGCTGGCATTCTGGTTTAGGCATTTGAAATATGAAAATACATTGCAAATTTTATTCTGCTCTTTTCTGGTGCTCTGCATAATTGCGGTAAGTCCCCAAATTTTTAAATTTGAATTATAAAAACCCACAGAATCCTTAGTGACTAATAGCTCTCAAGACAGCCGTGTAAAGAAATGACCACTTCATCCAACAAAATGAATGAGTAACACATCTGATCTCAACGCACCCCTCATCATTAGTATCAGCTGCAGAGACAGATGAGTGAAATCACCAAAGAGAGTTAAAATCAATATTGTTAATATCTTTCAGAATGAGACAACTGCTGGCATGGTGCTATTTATTATTACTATTACTAAAACCTATGTTGTTTATGAGCTCCTCTGCACAATCAAAGGAGACAAAATATTTCTAAATTTGAATTTTAATGAGTTTGCTGCATGAGGTGCTGATTTATTTTGCAACAAATTACTTAAATAGCATTCATTTGCAAGACAGTGAGAAGTACCTCTTGTCCTATAATGTCCGAAGTGACATAAATCAAGAAAAGGTAGGAGAGAGTGTTTGATAAGCACCAATTAGGCATTCAAGCTCTTGGTTAAAGGGGTCCTGGTGTTATTCAAACAAATTCATTAATCACGATGTGCATGTCAGGAAACAATATACAGACAGAAGCATAACTGAGCTTTATCTGATAGTTTTGCTGATGCTGCTAAAATACAAATGATTTTAAATTAGAGGTTCATATTGTATCATTTTGTATCATCAAGATGACAATAGTAAATACAGATTAACATGAGGGCATGAACAAAGTTTTGTCTACAGACATGGAGACTATTATACATATTGCAGGTCAATTTATAACCCCAATTCCAAAAAAGTTGGGACGCTGTGTAAAATGTAAATAAAAACATAATGCAATGATTTGCAAATCTCATAATCCATATTTTACACAATGTAAGCACATAAAATATGTCAAATGTTGAACTGAGAAAATTTACCATTTTAAGGAAAAATGTTGGCTCATTTTGAAGCCTCAAAAAAGTTGGGACAGGGCCATGTTTATCACTGTGTAGCATCTCCTTTTAACAAAAGGCCGTAAACATCTGGGAACTGAGGAGACCAGTTGCTGAACCTTTGAGAGAGGAATGTTGTGCCATTCTTGTCTGATATAAGATTCTAGCTGCTCAACAGTCCTGGGTCTTCCTTGTCATATTTTCCATTTCATGATGCTTCAAATGTTTTCAACAATTGGTGAAAGGTCTGGACTACAGGTAGGTCAGTTCAGCAGCCAGACTCTTCTACTATCAAGCCATGCTGTTGTAATAGCTGCAGTATGTGATTTAGCATTGCCTTGCTGAAATATGCAAGGGCTTCCCTGAAAAAGATGTCATATGGATGGGAGCATATATTGATCTAAAACCTCTATATATCCCTCAGCAGTGATGGTGCTTTTCTAAATTTGCAAGCTTTCCAATTCATAGGCAATGATGATAGAGCTTTAACCTGCATTTGTGGATGGCATGGTGAACAATGATTTCTGGCAATGTTCCTGAGCCTATGCAGTGATTTCCATGACAGAAACATGCCTGTTTTTAATACAGTCCCACCTGAGGGCCCATGGGTGTCCAATATAGATTTTTTTTTCCTTTGCACACAGACATTTCTCCAGATTCTGTGAATCTTTTGATATTATGTACTGTAAATATTCAAAGTCTTTACGATTTTATGTTGAAGAAAATTATTCTGAAATTGTTCCACAATTTGTAGATGTACTTTTTTGCAAATTGGGGAACCTCTGCCCATCTTTACTTCTGAGAAACTCTGCCTCTCTAATACAAAGCCCTCTCTACCACTTACTTTTCCAGCCTTTTGTTGCCCTCTCCCAACTTTTTTGAGACACGTTCCTGCCATCAAATTCAAAATGATCCAATATTTTCCTTAAAATTGTACATTTTCTCAATTTAAACATTCAATATGTTTTCTGTGGTCTGTGAATAAAATATTGATTTATGGGATTTGCAGATCATTGCATTCTGTCTTTATTTAAATTTTACACAGCTTCCCAACTTTTTCAGAACTGGGTTTGCAGAAACCAGGTCACTTGTTCAGAAGTGTGTGGTGAATAGCTAATGTTTGGCCAATAAAATGCTTGAACAGAATTTTTTTGTGTAAATTTATTTATACAGCCAATATCCATGGTTACCAAAAACAGAGATGAATGCAGGCACAACTGTAGCCTCCATCCATTCAGGCCAGAGAATGATTGAGCTTCTAGTTTCAATTGTGTTGTGAAAATTCTTGCAAAAGCGTAAGTGCATTAACAAAACTACAATCAATAGCTCAGTATGTCATGACAAGAATCAGGCACAGTAAACATTAAATACATCACATCAGACAATTGACTTGATGTTGAATGAGGTGTCCCTATTCCACCGCGGCTGTACCAAAGCCACTCAAGCTTGCGAAACATGCTGAGAGAGGACAGAGAAAGGACGTTTAGGGTGCTCGGAGCATGCCCATGGCAAACCTCCATCAGATATTGTTTGTGTTTAGTGCTTGGCCCCATGAAGAATTTATGAAGCTCTCTGGAACAGTGGTATCATCAGGACAGGGGAGAATCAGAGCATAGCAAAAACTCCATCTCTGCCTCTCCTGTGCAAAGCTCTTGCCATTTATGAGAGCCATCCATTAGCTCCAGCCACAGGGCCCAAATCCTGCACACGTCTGTGGTCAATGTGGAATGTGTGTGGTGTGTATGTGCATGAGAGGAGGGAAGAAGAAGAGAATGGGATTAACAAATATGACAATAAGTAAGACAAACAAAGGAAGAAGGAGGAAGAAGAACAAGCTCAATTAACATATTTTATTTTTTTCGTCTATGACAATTCAGTCAGTCAAGCTGTAAGATAATTGGCTAGAATGTTTATTGCATATTAAATTATATGCTTTGGTACAAGTATAGACTCTTGGGCAGCAAGGCCATTAGTACTGGTGGCTTGTTTGAAGCCTTAGGCAATTCCCAGATGCTCAGCAGTGAAAGTGCATGTGTGTTTTAAGTATCTGTGTAAATGGTGTGGCAGGGAATAGAACCATAACAGAAAGATGACAAAAATGAAAAACAAAGAGACAGAAGTAGAGAGAAAAATTAACATGGAGTGGAAGATACAAAGCATGAAGACAACAGAGGAAGGGTCCAGTGGCAGAAGAAGAAAAACACACACTCGTTCACTCACACAGATGATCTTCTTACACAGCCTTGGCTGTCTGTAGGCTAACCACAATCCTGCTCCCTGCAGTGCTGACCGCAAAGCAGTCAACAGAGGCACACTGGGCCTTATCCTGCATGACACGCTGGTCGATAATCATGCACACCACCGCATAGCACAACACCACTGTAACTGCGATACCTGGGCCTGCCTGCCTGCTTGCATAAACAAACACGCCTGGATGGAGCCACACTCACCCTAACAGTAATTCATTGTGAGGAAATAAAGATGTATGTATTGAATATTTGATATTTTTTCCCCCCCACATAGTTCTAAGACAATGTACAGTACACGTGAGAGAACAGTTTTCAGAAAAAAAAACACTCTGAGCCTTAAAAATTTGAGTTTGTGGAAATTTTTTTTTTAAAAAGGAGCCAATATAAACTCCTATATACTACATTAAAAAATACATTTACATCTATAGCACCAAATCCACAGTCTAGAAGTACTTTTAAAATAAATATAAAATATAATCCATAATTGTGGTTTGACTAGTATCTCTGCTGAGGCCTTCAACCACCAGTGCTGTTTGTGTGTGTGTTTCAGTGTGTGTTTGTATGGATGTGTATTTTTTTGTACTATTGTCAGCAAGATCACACAAAAACCACTTGAATGAATATCATGAAGCATGGCTGAGGGGTATAACAAAGGAAAAAAAATGAAAAAATATATAAATATGTGGCTCCATAATTGATTTTAAAAAGGCACTAAAAAATTATCATCTTGGTACACTAATACTATTAATGAGCACTAGTTTGTCATTTTGTTCTTTTGAGATTTTAATTAATGTGAACAAAGTTAGAAAAGATCGAAAATCTAAAAACTACAACTACAAAGACTCTCTCTTATTCTGTACATCACCACTAAACATACAGCACAGTAACAGCTACACTACTTATAACGTTATAGTCGGGTCATACCCAGGATTAACTGTGCATCCTACATCCTACATCTGAATACACATATTATTGCATTTATTTATCATTTTTTCACAGGCATGGCCAAAAATATGGCCTTTGTTTCATCTCTCACCACTGTATGCAGAAAAACTGAATGAAACGCATTAACAAGACAGGGGGCATTGGTGTTTTCATCTGTGACTGTTAGGTACCTATTTAAATTCTAAAGAGTTTGAGAACTTTGTAGGTTTTAAATAATGCCTACAATTCACTGTACAGTGTGTGATTTCCTCACACAGTTCACAAAGAACTCTCCTAAAGTCTGGGTTAAAATTTTACTGAGGACAACAGTAGTTAAAAAAAAAAAAAAAAGGTAAAAATAAAAAAAAAAAAAAAAAAAAAAAAAAAAACAGCCACTGTACAATTGTTCTTAAGGGGAAAACTATCCAAAGAGAGCAAAACTCAGTCTATGGGTACTGATATACTTTTGGAAACGGCCCCAGGTGGCCACTGCAGGAGCTGCAATTTTTTTTTTTTTTTATTTTTGCCTTTGTTCCCTTTCCGACTTTTCTCTGCCGTCTTAATTGTTCCCACTTTTTTCTCAGCTGTGACTCATTTCCCAGTCAGCCCTCTGTTCAGTTCCTGTACCTAGTTTTGTCTTTCCCTCTATCTTTGTTGGACTGTCTGTTCGCACTGTTGTGTCCTTGGCACATGTTATTGTACTATCTCGGTTTCAGCTTTTTTTAATAAATAAACCTCACCTTTTTGTCATTGAGTTTCTCTGTATGCATTTGGGTCCTCGTCTGAATAATACTTGACAGAAGTACTTCATCTGACATGTAACAAAAGGTAGCTTTTCCACATGGCGCAACTCACCCCACAAACCAGCACCCAGTAATAGGCAAAAATAGCTGTGTATAATTAATTACAGATTGGCATGGGTATAAATTGCCCATTTTTGAAGACTGTGAAAACAGTCAGATATAACCCTAATGTTGTGGGGAAAGTGCAAGGGTAAAAGATTTTTTTTAGCTTTTGGCTATTAGACAGCTCTGATGGGGTCGAGCAGTACTCAAGTCTCGTAAAGTTCTTTTTCTGTAACATATTACTTTGTTTTTAATTCTAAGAGCAACCATGTTGCTGCCAATCTTTCTGGCAGTTGAGAGTGAGCTAGAAGTTTAATTTCATTTATTTTTTCAGCCAGCTGTTTTTGTTTTTTTTTTATGCTGCAGATGAAAAATAAATGCAATCACACTATTTCTAAGCTATTTTTGTGTGTGTTGTTGGCTGTTCACGTACTGTATATATAAACCTGGCATTGCAACAACACTTTTATATGTATTTGTCTAGCTTCCCTATAATTTCTCATGAGCAACAAAGTTTAGATTGGCCATGACCAATACAGAGGCTCTGAGCCACAGGCATTCACTACAAACACACACCCAAGAAGGGGAAGGAACAATGACTGGTTAGGGTTAAATATAGACACCCCCAGTATCCAGAAAAGAATGGAGAAGAAATAGAATTGTCACACTCCTGCCTTTAAGGAAAAAGGTAAATTCCTGTGTAAAGTCCGGGCTCAGGGGGTGGCTGTCGTAGACTAGATTCCTGTGGCTTGAAAACAATGATCTGTCCCAAACTCTGCGCAGGCTTTGAGGAATGCCTTTTTTGTCTGTGTGTGTGTGTGTGTGTGTGTGTAGTGGTCATGCAGATGAAAGCTGATCGAGAGAAAAGGGGAAAGACATAAACCATTCCCTTCCTCAGTAAGTCCCCAACAAATCCCAACACCACCCTTTAAAGAAACACCTCCCAGAAAAGTATGCGCAAAATATTTTCTTTGCTTCCGCACAAAAATGTCGATGCCTGAGTTTTGGCTAAGTTCTACAAATGTCTAAGCAGCTCTGGCTGACAGGGAGGATTTTATTGAATTCATCAGCGCAGTAAACGCAAACACGTGCTCATTTGAGTCTTTGGTATCTCTGCGTCTCGCTCTTTCGCTCCTTCAACAGCTGCACCTTATCAGCCTTTGGCTTAGCGCTGTCTTACACAATTCATCGTCGAGCCACACAGCCCCCTTTTTCTACCCTCCTCCTCCCTTCATTTCCTCTTGGCCTGGGCTCCCACTCTGTCCACCTCTTTTTTGTTTACCTCCAAGCATGATCAAGCCTCTACAGCTCTGTCCTTCTGCAGATCAGACAAACAAGTAAAGCACCTTGCATTCATAGCTTGGTGATTTCTGTGCATAGTGCGTTTACCAAAAGTGTTGGAATTCATCTTTTCTGTTTCATCCCCCTCTTTCCTCCTCTCCATCTTTTCCCCCAATATGACCCTCCCCCCACTTTACTCAACCCCTCATTCCAATCCCAAGCACCAGCTTCCTGTCTCTCATGGTCCCTCTGCATTTTGCTAGTCTATCTTTTTCACCTCACTACTTTGTTCCTCACCTCTTAATCCGTCTCCTCCTCTTTCCCTCCTCACCTCGCTCCGAAGAGAGCAAGCTGAAAATCCATCAAACACCCCTAACCCCACACACCCCTAATCTATCAGCCCTCACTTTGTTTTTGTATTATGAAATTCTTGGAATATGAGCTAACGGAATTGGCCGCACTACTGAACGTGCTGTTTGGTGGGTGGGTGAGTGGGTAGGTAGGTGGGTGGGTGGGGGTTGCAGCATGTGTCATGACTCATAGTCACGTTCTGCACTGATTGGTAGCGATATTCTACATAGCCTTAATACCTGCATGTCAGTCTAACACACATGGAAGCGACTAAAGGACTGAGGCAGCAGACAGAAATAATGTTGTTTGCATTTACAGTCTGAGGCAGGAGAATATTATGGGCTTCAAATTTAAGACACAGGAATCCACATATAAGCACATATGGGCATGTATGGAGTGTAATCCATAAAGTTGGTTGTTTTCGTGTTTTAAATAGATTTAGAACCACACAAAACCAGACCGTGGTCTGCGTTTGCGGTTTAAAAAAAAACAAAAAAAACCCAAAAAACAAACACACAAAGATAGAAAACTTGAAAGAGAAGTTCAAATACTGCAAAAAAAGGTCTCGGCATTTTCTCAGCTGCAGAGAAGTTATGTTCAGAAAAGAGAACAAAGTGATACCTGGAAAAGAAGCTGGCTCACCTGCTGCATCTCTTTTGTTTGACCACTAGGTGCTGCTACTAACACACGAGTCACTGTTCAGCAGCAGGGTCAGTGCAGGTGTTAATTTGCGTGTGCTGGGAGGATTTAGTGTGGGGCACAGGGGTGCTGACCACACACAGTTGGATTTGTTTTAGAAAGAATAAAGACAGATAATATCATTTTACATAATGCATATCCACATATTTATGTTACAAAGAACAGTCAATCTGCTGAGATCCTGATCTTTGGTGTATTGGTTGCTAAAATAACCCTCGGGGTATGAAAAGGTTGACAGCACAGAAAATATGCAGACTCAATCCGGTCACTTGTAGCACATTATGTCCAAGTATTGCCATTACAAGTGCATGAAAACTAGCCAGCAAGAGAGCTGAAGAGATAAAAATACTTTAACAAAGAGCCAAGCCTTACAAAAAGTACTGCTGCAACACTCACTTATATAACAAAAACCTTAAATAAGGTTTAAACGCTTTTAGCCGCACACATTTAGAACAAGACAGGTGTGTAATGTGTGCAGACGACATTCATTTTTGTCCCCATTCATGTTCTGTTTATTGACAAAAACATGCTTGTAGCTAATGTAGTATTGGAGATGTACAGAAGAAGGAATACAGGGAACCCAGAGCCACCTTTTGCACGACAGAGGGAACACCTCAGCATCTGTGTGTGTGTCTGTGTGTGTGTGTGTGTGTGTGTGTGTGTGTAAGCCTCACAGCTGCATGTTTGTTTACATGTTGCAATTTCAAGTGCATCTCACTTTTGGGGCACACGAAATACCTCCACAATGACCTCATCACACACCTCAGAACCACCTACCACAGCACAGAGCCGACCTAGTTAGATTAGATGAAACTTTCTTCTTAAAAAGGTACCATTACTACATTTATCAATACAACTTGCCTATCATTATGAATGGACTTTCCTTCCCAAAGACAGCCTCAGTCAAACAGGTAACTTACTGAAATGAAAAATATTTGCACATTCATTCTTTTGTAACCCTTTCATTTGTACAAAAACTATATGAAACAATGATCTACCAAGGTGGGTTGTTTTCCTTTCATATCTGTAGGACTTCTTTGAGCTACTGGAGTGAATATAGTATTAGACAGCTCACACATATCAGAAATACCTTAAGAACCAATGTAAAGTTATACTATTTGATAAAATAAATACAGTGAATGGTAAAGTCCGCTCTGGATTAAACACCTCGATCACACAGTAGACGTTCTTCTGGAAATATTAAAATGCTTAATTCAACCAATCGGGAGTGAGTATATTTACGCTCGCCTCCAGAAACCGACCAATCAGCGGGGGTTAAAAATTCCAGTAATAGTACTCCACACATGCTTTTTCCTGCGTATAGCTCCACCCCGAAGTTCCAGCTCTGAAGAGGGTGGACCGGAGTAAAGAAAACAAGTTATCTCATAGTCCCAGGCCATGTTATTGATGGCCTTCCTGAGAATGAGGGGCAGCCTTTAAGCCTGGGGATATGATTAGCGGGAAAATGAACAAGGTAAGATGAGAAAGTCTATGAAACCCCTGGTAAAAAAAAGAAAAAGTTTCGAGGGTTTGATCTGGTCTGTCTTGGCTCATCGATCTCCTAATGATTTAATAGTCAGTGTTTGCAGTGTAAGTGTGTGTGGAGGATTTTGGATGGATGTATGATGCTGAGTTTTCACGCGCATGTGTTGGCTGTGCAGTTGCGCACTTTGAGAATTTGACTGTCTTGTGTTTGGAAGCATAACTGTAAAATAACGTTAAGTTTAGTCTGTACTGTAGACTGTTTTATTAACTCTTACACAATGGAAGTTGGTTTTTTTTTTGTTTTTTTTTTTAGAAAGGCGGCAATATAACTAACTGCCTATGCGATTAATTAAGTGTTTTTTTTTAATATGGCTTTGGCATACCTGCGTGTGTAGTGACACTAGTCTCTGTGACAGTCACGTGTTAATGTTTTTACCTACTACCGACTCACCATTGAAGTTTCAGTGATTTCGGGGACTTCGTGAAGTTTCTCGATGTGTCGCACTTCATTAAACTGACATAAAATGGTCTTGAATAGGGTCATGTGATGCATTTAGTGGCCCCCGTACAACCCCACTGTTTCTGCGTCAGCGCCAGTCAGGAATTATTAATGTCGCAGAAGAAAAAACAAAAAAGTTTCTCACGAGCGCGTGTGCGCGTGCCAAGTTTTGACGGTAGGTTAGATGGCTGAGATGACTTGATTTTTTTTATTTATTTTTTTTATGTATGATGGGTCAAGTGTGATTGGGACCGTTTTTGATACATTATGTCATATATAATACTGAAGATATTAAAGATATATCATATTCCATAGAGGCGTGTAAACTGACCCAACCAGCTCTGAGTGATTGGGGCAGCACATTTTTATTATTTATTTAGGTTGAGAAAAGCGCTTATATTGCACAATTTATTTTATACTTGTACTACACTTTTATGTAATTTCACATATACTTTCATCATTGAGAATAAAGACTCGAAGTTCATTACTCTGAGATTTATTACTGATGGTAATAAATCCACAGTCTGTAGAGCATAAAGCTGTCTTTCCTCACTTTCACAATAACTCCCTTACCAGTGCAAGTAGCTGGGTAATGTTACAGCACCCTCACTGGGCAAGCCAAGTGTTTTGAAACTATCCACCTCTGTTTGGTGTGTCATGTGTGCCATGTAAAGAATGGGGACTACATTGCTACAATAGCTCCAAAGAAGTAGCCCCAGTCTGGACTGTAGAAGCTCCAGGTGTATGGGTTTAGGGCTAGAAATATCTAACTCACAGAAGTCATCTAGTCCATGAACATTTTTTTGTGTTTAACAAGGAGTCTGCACACATGAGTAGTTTGGGAACCACTGATCTAGAGTGTACACGATGCTTCTTTAAAGCAATATTAATATTTGCTTTTCATTTGCAAAGCCTTTAATGCTGCCCCATTTGCCCACACTGTCTTTGGGTAAACAAGACAAACCTGAAACAACACAGTTCCAAAAAGAGAAAAAATTGGGTTTAACCAATACTGGCTGTGACAGTTGTATGTCTTATGATCAGTGTCAGCTTCCTGATGCTCGCCCGACAGACCCAGGCCATGTCACACCAGTGTGGACATGCAATTTTGAATATGTGGTTATATTGTCCCATTCAACCTTATGCTCTGTCAAGTTTCGAAATTAAATGAAATTAATATTTGGAGGTTTACTTGCTGAACATGAACCAGTAAAATAATTTGGGGATAGGACATAGATTTAAAAAAAGAAAAAAAAAAAGATTCTCAGTGTATTCCCAGCTGTGTCAACATAAATTGGCCAAGGACAACAGCTGGAAATGCAACTGGGGCCTTCTGTCTGACTTTCCTTTAGCTTGTTTTCCTTCACTCATGACTCACAAAATGGCTATTTTACAATGATTTCTATCCAGTGGAATATACCATCTTTAATTTAATAAAAAGTAGTTCCTTGTATTCACAGTGGAATAGGCTTAAATCACTCAAGTGATTACAGTTTGCTGCTTTCAGTCTTGCTGCAGTGAGCCAGTGCTGAGCCTATTCATGTGTGTTTCCAAGGATGCTGTGCACAAAAATCTGTCACACAGGCTTTATCATGCACACTCAAATCTGTGGTATGGTATGCATGCGGGCTGGTGATTAATGATTGTTCATACAATTAGTGTTGGCTCCGTGTCATGATTCCTGCTTGTCAAAGTGCCTATCTTGCTTTGCAACATGAGGAAAACAGCCACACATTAATAACAAGATAACATTGTCCGACCTTTCCTTTGCTCATTTTTCTCCTATGTGAACCATATTCAGCGCAGATAAGTGGAAGTCAGGCTGCATTTTGATCAGATTGGAAAGGAAGCTGGTGATGAAAAAGTTCCAACATTCTGGAAAAACTTGAGTAGCGTGTTCAAATAACTGTTGAGATGTAAGCATGTAAGCCAGCAGCTCCAATGGAGATGCTCAGTGGCCAGCAGTACAGTACTGTGGTTGTTTTCAGTGTATAGTTGCTATACTATATTTGTAATTATTGGGTGTAACTGAGAAGCTTGAAGACCCAGGAATGACACATTCTGTTTGCTTGTGACACCTCCTGGTCACTGCCAAGTCAAGAGGCTGAAACAGAAGCTGGTTCACATTCCCTTGGGTATAAAGCCACAGTAACAGCTATTCACTCGCACCTGGAAAATTCTTCCGCTTAAACACAGGATGGATGCAAATGGCTCCCTTTCACTCCAGCAGATGCTGTGACAAGGATTCCTAAACATGTGTCTGAGGCTGCAACCAGATCAGATCTGGAACTACTGCAGCACACTTTCCATCACTTAATGTCATGCACTAACTGAGGCCACATCACAATGAATGGGTAACATTTTTAAGCACGGACAAAATTTTGCCAGCAAATATGAACAAATGCAGCAAAGGGTGTTGGTGGCTTTGCTGCAATAAGACCTTTCTGTGTATGTGTGTGCACTTGAAGCAGGAGTCCTACGAGGGAACGGAAGTGTATCATGGCAGCATGCTGACCTCACCTTGGGAACAGGCAGTCTCTGTTCCCTCCATTGCCGGTCCCACCCTTCGGACACATACATGCACATACGCGTTTATTATAACACATGCAGACCTTGATGCCAACAAATGAAGCAGGAACCCAGATACCGGTGAGATATTCTCAATGGAGGGTGGGATTTAAGTGTACAATTGGTCACAAACCCACCATTGAGCTATGTGATGTAGTGCATAAAACCAACATACTGTAATTACTAGATGCTCACAAATGAACAACTTTGGGTTGTTGGCTTTTGTAAGGTAAACCCAGCTCTGATAGACCATAAACACAGATAGAGGGTGAGAACATTTTTATTGGTTTTGCACATCATGTCTGTAAATTCCTTGTTTAAAGACCCTTTCATTCCAGTGGACTTGCTGTTTAAATTGTGAACTTATCCATAGTGCCCACTCCACCTTGAATGACAGTGTTCAGTGTTCAATATTAAAAGACAATAAGGAGTTGGCTGTTCTGTTTTTCTAGGTAGTAGATGGTTTAAACCTGTTAACTCCCCGGCTCTAAGCCACTATGACAACACCAAACCATCTGGTGATGTCATAGTGGCTATGGCTATCTTTTATATACAGTTTTTTATACAGTCCCAGTTATTATTTGGTTTGTAAGTACCGCAAAATCAATGAAGAACATTAATTTTTCCTGCTCATTAGGAGTGAGCAGGATAGTGTGATCTAACGAGAAAACCAGTGTTTAAATCAATGAATGAGTTGTTGGGGGTAGTGAATATACACTGCTCAAGAAAATTAAAGGAACACTTTGGAAACACATCAGATCTCAATGGGAAAAAAAATCATGCTGGATATCTATACTGATATAAAGTGGGTAATATGTTAGGAATGAAAGGATGCCACATCGTTTGATGGAAATGAAAATTATGAACCTACAGAGGGCTGAATTCAAAGACACCCTGAAAATCAAAGTGAAGAAATGATGCAGCAGGCTAGTCCACTTTGCTGAAAGTTCATTGCAGCAACTTAAAATGGTACTCAGTAGTTTGTATAGCCCCCACGTGTTTGTATGCATGCCTGACAATATCGGGGCTCCTAATGAGACGATGGATGTGTCCTGGGGGATCTCCTCCCAGATCTGGACCAGGGCATCACTGAGCTTCTGGACAGTCTGAGGTACAACCTGCCAGCGTCAGATGGACCAAAACATAATGTCCAAGAGGTGTTCTACTGCATTTAGCTCAGGCGAGCATGGACCCAGTCAATGGTATCAATTCCTTTATCCTCCAGGAACTGCCTGCATACTCTCACCACATGAGGCCAGGCATTGTTGTGCACCAGGAAGAACCCAGGACACACTGCACCAGCATAGGGTCTGACAATGGGTCCAAGAATTTCATCCTGATATCTAATGGCAATCAGTAAATCATTAAGTTGAGCCCACTCTAGACCCCTACAAAGTTTTATCAGAATTCATTCAAAACTTTTCAAGCTATCGTGTTTACAGAGGGAAAGAATGACACGCACACAAACACTACCAAAAACATAACCTACTTGGCAGAGGTAAAAATGAGGAGGGAAAAAATGTCAGTGGCCTCCAACTGTAAAACCATTCCTGTTTTGGGGGTTGTCTCATTGTTGCCCCTCTAGTGCACCTGTTGTTAATTTCATTAACATCAAAGCAGCTGAAACTGATCAAGATCAGATCAATATACCAGAAGTTTAACTGACTT